>OX155895.1:66833032-67074032 GCA_944588485.1 Phosphuga atrata
TACGGGGGTGGCGCAATACTAAAAGCCAAGGTGGAATAGGGGGGTTTAGTGAGAGAGAGAGTCTTGTCTGTCTAGTCTTGGTCTAGTCTTGTCTGTCTAGTCTTGTCTGTCTAGTCTTGTCTGTCTAGTCTTTGTCTGTCTAGTCTTGTCTGTCTAGTCTTGTCTGTCTAGCTCTTGTCTGTCTAGTCTTGTCTGTCTAGTCTTGTCTGTCTAGTCCTCTAGTCTTGTCTGTCTAGTCTTGTCTGTCTAGTCTTGTCTGTCTAGTCTTGTCTGTCTAGTCTTGTCTGTCTAGTCTTGTCTGTCTAGTCTTGTCTGTCTAGTCTTGTCTGTCTAGTCTTGTCTGTCTAGTCTTGTCTGTCTAGTCTTGTCTTGTCTGTCTAGTCTTGTCTGTCTAGTCTTGTCTGTCTAGTCTTGTCTGTCTAGTCTTGTCTGTCTAGTCTTGTCTGTCTAGTCTTGTCTGTCTAGTCTTGTCTGTCTAGTCTTGTCTGCCTAGTCTTGTCTGTCTAGTCTTGTCTGTCTAGTCTTGTCTGTCTAGTCTTGTCTGTCTAGTCTTGTCTGTCTAGTCTTGTCTGTCTAGTCTTGTCTGTCTAGTCTTGTCTGTCTAGTCTTGTCTGTCTAGTCTCTTGTCTGTCTAGTCTTGTCTGTCTAGTCTTGTCTGTCTAGTCTTGTCTGTCTAGTCTTGTCTGTCTAGTCTTGTCTGTCTAGTCTTGTCTGTCTAGTCTTGTCTGTCTAGTCTTGTCTGTCTAGTCTTGTCTGTCTAGTCTTGTCTGTCTAGTCTTGTCTGTCTAGTCTTGTCTGTCTAGTCTTGTCTGTCTAGTCTTGTCTGTCTGTCTAGTCTTGTCTGTCTAGTCTTGTCTGTCTAGTCTTGTCTGTCTAGTCTTGTCTGTCTAGTCTTGTCTGTCTAGTCTTGTCTGTCTAGTCTTGTCTGTCTAGTCTTGTCTGTCTAGTCTTGTCTGTCTAGTCTTGTCTGTCTAGTCTTGTCTGTCTAGTCTTGTCTGTCTAGTCTTGTCTGTCTAGTCTTGTCTGTCTAGTCTTGTCTGTCTAGTCTTGTCTGTCTAGTCTTGTCTGTCTAGTCTTGTCTGTCTAGTCTTGTCTGTCTAGTCTTGTCTGTCTAGTCTTGTCTGTCTAGTCTTGTCTGTCTAGTCTTGTCTGTCTAGTCTTGTCTGTCTAGTCTTGTCTGTCTAGTCTTGTCTGTCTAGTCTTGTCTGTCTAGTCTTGTCTGTCTAGTCTTGTCTGTCTAGTCTTGTCTGTCTAGTCTTGTCTGTCTAGTCTTGTCTGTCTAGTCTTGTCTGTCTAGTCTTGTCTGTCTAGTCTTGTCTGTCTAGTCTTGTCTGTCTAGTCTTGTCTGTCTAGTCTTGTCTGTCTAGTCTTGTCTGTCTAGTCTTGTCTGTCTAGTCTTGTCTGTCTAGTCTTGTCTGTCTAGTCTTGTCTGTCTAGTCTTGTCTGTCTAGTCTTGTCTGTCTAGTCTTGTCTGTCTAGTCTTGTCTGTCTAGTCTTGTCTGTCTAGTCTTGTCTGTCTAGTCTTGTCTGTCTAGTCTTGTCTGTCTAGTCTTGTCTGTCTAGTCTTGTCTGTCTAGTCTGTTGTCTAGTCTTGTCTGTCTAGTCTTGTCTGTCTAGTCTTGTCTGTCTAGTCTTGTCTGTCTAGTCTTGTCTGTCTAGTCTTGTCTGTCTAGTCTTGTCTGTCTAGTCTTGTCTGTCTAGTCTTGTCTGTCTAGTCTTGTCTGTCTAGTCTTGTCTGTCTAGTCTTGTCTGTCTAGTCTTGTCTAGTCTTGTCTGTCTAGTCTTGTCTGTCTAGTCTTGTCTGTCTAGTCTTGTCTGTCTAGTCTTGTCTGTCTAGTCTTGTCTGTCTAGTCTTGTCTGTCTAGTCTTGTCTGTCTAGTCTTGTCTGTCTAGTCTTGTCTGTCTAGTCTTGTCTGTCTAGTCTTGTCTGTCTAGTCTTGTCTGTCTAGTCTTGTCTGTCTAGTCTTGTCTGTCTAGTCTTGTCTGTCTAGTCTTGTCTGTCTAGTCTTGTCTGTCTAGTCTTGTCTGTCTAGTCTTGTCTGTCTAGTCTTGTCTGTCTAGTCTTGTCTGTCTAGTCTTGTCTGTCTAGTCTTGTCTGTCTAGTCTTGTCTGTCTAGTCTTGTCTGTCTAGTCTTGTCTGTCTAGTCTTGTCTGTCTAGTCTTGTCTGTCTAGTCTTGTCTGTCTAGTCTTGTCTGTCTAGTCTTGTCTGTCTAGTCTTGTCTGTCTAGTCTTGTCTGTCTAGTCTTGTCTGTCTAGTCTTGTCTGTCTAGTCTTGTCTGTCTAGTCTTGTCTGTCTAGTCTTGTCTGTCTAGTCTTGTCTGTCTAGTCTTGTCTGTCTAGTCTTGTCTGTCTAGTCTTGTCTGTCTAGTCTTGTCTGTCTAGTCTTGTCTGTCTAGTCTTGTCTGTCTAGTCTTGTCTGTCTAGTCTTGTCTGTCTAGTCTTGTCTGTCTAGTCTTGTCTGTCTAGTCTTGTCTGTCTAGTCTTGTCTGTCTAGTCTTGTCTGTCTAGTCTTGTCTGTCTAGTCCTTGTCTGTCTAGTCTTGTCTGTCTAGTCTTGTTGTCTGTCGTTGTCTGTCGAAGTCGGTCTAGTCTTGTCCGTCCAGTCTTCTGCAGTCTTGTCTGTCTAGTCTTGTCTGTCTAGTCTTGTCTGTCTAGTCTTGTCTGTCTAGTCTTGTCTGTCTAGTCTTGTCTGTCTAGTCTTGTCTGTCTAGTCTTGTCTGTCTAGTCTTGTCTGTCTAGTCTTGTCTGTCTAGTCTTGTCTGTCTAGTCTTGTCTGTCTAGTCTTGTCTGTCTAGTCTTGTCTGTCTAGTCTTGTCTGTCTAGTCTTGTCTGTCTAGTCTTGTCTGTCTAGTCTTGTCTGTCTAGTCTTGTCTGTCTAGTCTTGTCTGTCTAGTCTTGTCTGTCTAGTCTTGTCTGTCTAGTCTTGTCTGTCTAGTCTTGTCTGTCTAGTCTTGTCTGTCTAGTCTTGTCTGTCTAGTCTTGTCTGTCTAGTCTTGTCTGTCTAGTCTTGTCTGTCTAGTCTTGTCTGTCTAGTCTTGTCTGTCTAGTCTTGTCTGTCTAGTCTTGTCTGTCTAGTCTTGTCTGTCTAGTCTTGTCTGTCTAGTCTTGTCTGTCTAGTCTTGTCTGTCTAGTCTTGTCTGTCTAGTCTTGTCTGTCTAGTCTTGTCTGTCTAGTCTTGTCTGTCTAGTCTTGTCTGTCTAGTCTTGTCTGTCTAGTCTTGTCTGTCTAGTCTTGTCTGTCTAGTCTTGTCTGTCTAGTCTTGTCTGTCTAGTCTTGTCTGTCTAGTCTTGTCTGTCTAGTCTTGTCTGTCTAGTCTTGTCTGTCTAGTCTTGTCTGTCTAGTCTTGTCTGTCTAGTCTTGTCTGTCTAGTCTTGTCTGTCTAGTCTTGTCTGTCTAGTCTTGTCTGTCTAGTCTTGTCTGTCTAGTCTTGTCTGTCTAGTCTTGTCTGTCTAGTCTTGTCTGTCTAGTCTTGTCTGTCTAGTCTTGTCTGTCTAGTCTTGTCTGTCTAGTCTTGTCTGTCTAGTCTTGTCTGTCTAGTCTTGTCTGTCTAGTCTTGTCTGTCTAGTCTTGTCTGTCTAGTCTTGTCTGTCTAGTCTTGTCTGTCTAGTCTTGTCTGTCTAGTCTTGTCTGTCTAGTCTTGTCTGTCTAGTCTTGTCTGTCTAGTCTTGTCTGTCTAGTCTTGTCTGTCTAGTCTTGTCTGTCTAGTCTTGTCTGTCTAGTCTTGTCTGTCTAGTCTTGTCTGTCTAGTCTTGTCTGTCTAGTCTTGTCTGTCTAGTCTTGTCTGTCTAGTCTTGTCTGTCTAGTCTTGTCTGTCTAGTCTTGTCTGTCTAGTCTTGTCTGTCTAGTCTTGTCTGTCTAGTCTTGTCTGTCTAGTCTTGTCTGTCTAGTCTTGTCTGTCTAGTCTTGTCTGTCTAGTCTTGTCTGTCTAGTCTTGTCTGTCTAGTCTTGTCTGTCTAGTCTTGTCTGTCTAGTCTTGTCTGTCTAGTCTTGTCTGTCTAGTCTTGTCTGTCTAGTCTTGTCTGTCTAGTCTTGTCTGTCTAGTCTTGTCTGTCTAGTCTTGTCTGTCTAGTCTTGTCTGTCTAGTCTTGTCTGTCTAGTCTTGTCTGTCTAGTCTTGTCTGTCTAGTCTTGTCTGTCTAGTCTTGTCTGTCTAGTCTTGTCTGTCTAGTCTTGTCTGTCTAGTCTTGTCTGTCTAGTCTTGTCTGTCTAGTCTTGTCTGTCTAGTCTTGTCTGTCTAGTCTTGTCTGTCTAGTCTTGTCTGTCTAGTCTTGTCTGTCTAGTCTTGTCTGTCTAGTCTTGTCTGTCTAGTCTTGTCTGTCTAGTCTTGTCTGTCTAGTCTTGTCTGTCTAGTCTTGTCTGTCTAGTCTTGTCTGTCTAGTCTTGTCTGTCTAGTCTTGTCTGTCTAGTCTTGTCTGTCTAGTCTTGTCTGTCTAGTCTTGTCTGTCTAGTCTTGTCTGTCTAGTCTTGTCTGTCTAGTCTTGTCTGTCTAGTCTTGTCTGTCTAGTCTTGTCTGTCTAGTCTTGTCTGTCTAGTCTTGTCTGTCTAGTCTTGTCTGTCTAGTCTTGTCTGTCTAGTCTTGTCTGTCTAGTCTTGTCTGTCTAGTCTTGTCTGTCTAGTCTTGTCTGTCTAGTCTTGTCTGTCTAGTCTTGTCTGTCTAGTCTTGTCTGTCTAGTCTTGTCTGTCTAGTCTTGTCTGTCTAGTCTTGTCTGTCTAGTCTTGTCTGTCTAGTCTTGTCTGTCTAGTCTTGTCTGTCTAGTCTTGTCTGTCTAGTCTTGTCTGTCTAGTCTTGTCTGTCTAGTCTTGTCTGTCTAGTCTTGTCTGTCTAGTCTTGTCTGTCTAGTCTTGTCTGTCTAGTCTTGTCTGTCTAGTCTTGTCTGTCTAGTCTTGTCTGTCTAGTCTTGTCTGTCTAGTCTTGTCTGTCTAGTCTTGTCTGTCTAGTCTTGTCTGTCTAGTCTTGTCTGTCTAGTCTTGTCTGTCTAGTCTTGTCTGTCTAGTCTTGTCTGTCTAGTCTTGTCTGTCTAGTCTTGTCTGTCTAGTCTTGTCTGTCTAGTCTTGTCTGTCTAGTCTTGTCTGTCTAGTCTTGTCTGTCTAGTCTTGTCTGTCTAGTCTTGTCTGTCTAGTCTTGTCTGTCTAGTCTTGTCTGTCTAGTCTTGTCTGTCTAGTCTTGTCTGTCTAGTCTTGTCTGTCTAGTCTTGTCTGTCTAGTCTTGTCTGTCTAGTCTTGTCTGTCTAGTCTTGTCTGTCTAGTCTTGTCTGTCTAGTCTTGTCTGTCTAGTCTTGTCTGTCTAGTCTTGTCTGTCTAGTCTTGTCTGTCTAGTCTTGTCTGTCTAGTCTTGTCTGTCTAGTCTTGTCTGTCTAGTCTTGTCTGTCCAGTCTTGTCTGTCTAGTCTTATCAATCTAAATAGCCTACAATCCTCCCTCCTCCCTAATCTCAATTGAATCAACCCCTATCTGAATTTTCACCCCACACCCCGTTTGAATCACCCCGTTTTTTCGTTTTGAATTTTCCCGCTATCCAACGTACACGTATCTTGCAGCGTCATCTAGACATTCTCGCTCGGACGCCTTCAGAACTATTTTGCATAGGATTCCCCATAAGGGGCTTCGTGCTAGATTTACATGTAAATCTCCATAAGGGGCATCGTGCTAGATTTTACATGTAATTCCCCCATAAGGGGCTAGATTACATGTAAATCCCATAAGGAGGTGGTGGGTTTAACATAGGATCTTTCCCTACTCTCGATAATGATGTACTAGGTACACGATATACGAAAAAAATGGGAACAATTAAAATTTATTTTTTTAATATGATATAGGCACACAAACAGTAACTGTAAGACATTATTGCAAACGAAATCAACAGATTACATTCAGATATGTTATATACATTATAGCGCATATATATATTCTGCATTTTTGTGCTGCAAATTCCTTTATCTACGACCACTATTGTAAATGTCCATTATTGTACAGTTCGTGGACTATGTAAATACATCATAACACACACTATGTAACAGTCCGCGTTTAATGATAAGTTATGATTTATAACACACATGTGCGTTTGGTTTACGCTTCGTTGATTGGTTGAGAGCTGCTATTACGCGCTCATACGTTCAGCGCCCCGTGCCACAATTCAAACTAACGGAAATTGACACTGTACATTGGGTTGCCTATATCTATAAGCACTCTTATTCCTGTTTTACCGAAATAAGTACTAAATAATAAGGTATGTAACGATTAAGAATGTATTTTTTTTTCATTTTTTTCAAGTTAAATAATCTCGAGTAACTGTTATATATGAAAATTCAACTGTTTGTTTTTTATAATGTTAAATAATGATAATTAAATAAACATAACCTATTAAGAAATAAATTTGTTACATGAAACATATTTTTCTCATTAAACAGAAACAAATGTGTGTAGTCGTAGATAAAGTATAGTACATAACTCGAGTTGTAAGGCAATTGCGTACTCGCGGAATTACAACTGTTCCGCTCGTACGTAATATGCTTCTTACAACTCTCGTTACGTAATATTCTATTTTTTTTTAATTCACAATATATTGTCCATTGTCTTCAATGGGGGCTGGGGGTCGTTATATCCACTGGTCCATGGGCTGCAGCCCTAAAAGCCCTTATATAGATCCGACTTATTGTTAGTTAATACATCGTTTGTTTGTAAATACATCACCGTTGAGTTTGCATTTTCGAAAATTTGCATTTCAATCTAAAATTGGTTGAAAAAATGTCAAAATTTGTGAACGGTAATAATGTTAGTAATGTTAAAATTTGGCACTAAAATTCAAAATATTTATTTATACATAAAATCAAATTTCAATCTAATACTCTAATAGTGTTCTGAATAAATGTTAACGGTTATGAGGGGGACATCTGATGCCGTCGACTTTGCCCCCCAGCCTCCCCGGAGGGCCGGAGCAGGGTGCATCTTTAAAATCTTAAATAGAAACCCGTATTTTTTATTGTTTCGGATAGAGCGTTAACATGTTCGCAAATTCTATTCGGGTTGTTTTCCAAAATTGTTGTTTGATGGCGCTGCAAACGTGATGTCCCATTTCAACCCGCCAGTAGCGATAATTCTGAACCAGTGCATTGAAGCAAAAAGTGTTCTGAATAAAAAGTTAACGGTTATGAGGGGGACATCTGATGCCGTCGACTTTGTCCCCTCAGCCCCCAGGGGGGGAGGTGGGGGGCGTTAACAGGAGGCAACTTTAAAATCTTAAATGGAAACCCCTATTTTTTATTGCAGAAAATTATTTTTTTAAAAAGTAGGTCAATTTTATCCGGTTTTTTTTTCCAAAATTGTTGATAGATGGCGCTGCAAACATGAAAGTGTGTTTTTTTATCAATTAAATAGCAAAATTCATCACATAATTAATTGTTATTATTACTTAAGACACACTCACAACATTACAATTTTGTTTTCCGAATCTCTATAATATTCTTAAGTCTTTTTAAGACTATAAAATCTCATGTTGAAAACAGATATTTGTGCTTTTCAGTAGGACTCACTACCGGTGTTCCCTCTAACCTGTGCGCGTGTTCGCGCGCACATACATTTTAAACATAGCGCACAAGAAAAATATTCGCGCGCACATAATTTTTTTTCGTGCAGAAAATAAAATTGCACCTGCATAATTATTAAATCCATATAAAAAAAATATATAATTGATAATCCATTATTGGAAATTAAAATGAACATATCTTTACTTTCAGTTCGAAAAATAAATAACTACGTGTCGAAATACGTCCATATTCCAGAAAGGTGATGAAACTAGGCTTTATCATTTTTGGAATTGGTGAATATAAAAACTGAATAATAATTGTTATAAATGACTAATGTTATAAAAACTGGAATAATAAATGAAATTATAATGGCACATTTTCATACTTTAATTGTTGACGAAAGCACAGACGTTTCAACAACCAAATGTTTATTTTTATATTTTAAGTTTAGAAAATCTGATTTTACAATTTTATGAAGATAACTAAATTGTTTTGAAAAAGCTAGTTATGCTTGGAAAACGACACGCCTTAGCAGAAGTGTAAAATAACTATAGCTTTCCAGGCTATTACTGGTGATTGTCATGACATTTTGCAATAAAAGCAATTATTACAAATTATGAAGCATTAATTAAAATATAAACAAAATTTAGCTGAATATGAACTATTATTTTTTATTACTCATGCGTTAAAAGTATTATCTGGCGCACGTTTTTTAGTACGAGAAATGCCACTTTTGGTTGTAATTCCACGTAACTTGGGTAACGCACGCAAATATTCAATATCGCTGGGTTACATTAAAAAAAAACAATCAAATAAATAAAATAAACACAATCAAGACCTCAATATTAAAAAAGTGACGTGAAAGTGACAGAATTTTTTTTTATTACAAAATAAAAATCAAAGAAAACGTTTTAAAATGAGTGTAAATTCTATGGTGATATCATCCTCTCGCATGAGTAACAAATAATTGTTTGTAACATGGGCGGTATTGTCAATTGGTATTGTCATTGGCGGTTTTGTCCCGAACGAATGTGCCAATTTCGCTCTCGTGTCAAATTGACAACCTTCCGCCTTAGTTACAAAATATACCACAGTCGAATTACCATAGTTTACGAGAAAAAAATTGAGTTATAGAAAATTCGAGTTAGAGAAATACATAACTACAAAATGAATCAAATTCACTTTACACAATTTATTCAAAGTAAATATGTA
Organism: Phosphuga atrata; assembly: GCA_944588485.1. NCBI lineage: Eukaryota > Metazoa > Arthropoda > Insecta > Coleoptera > Silphidae > Phosphuga > Phosphuga atrata. The sequence goes on from OX155895.1 coordinate 66,841,766, forward strand.
CATATGTATATATTTATAAACAAAAATGAAAAATACATTATTAATATAATGTTATATAATTACAATTAATTAAAAATAATTATAAATATTATGTGCGTTCGCCGACGACCTTGTTATATTCGCGAGAAATGAAGTTGAACTGAGGAGAAACTTGGATATATGGAACGAGAAATTAGCAGAGAAGAACCTCAAGATAAACGAAGAGAAAACAAAAATCATGGTTAGTGGGAAACCAGATACAAAAGTAAACTAAGGTATTTAGTATTGAGCTAAATGGAAAGGTATTAGAACAAGTTGACACCTTTAAATATCTGGGAGTACGTCTAGATAGCAAGGGACACCATGAAATAGAAATTAATGATAGAATAGAGAGTTCATCAAGGGTGTACCACAGCCTCAGAAATAGTTTCCTGGGAAAGAATGAAGTTTCGCTAAAAGCAAAAATGAGTATATACAGAGCTGCGAAAGCTAGGTGTTAACGAAGAGACTAAAGAGCAAGATCCAAAGTATAGAGATGAAATACCTAAGAAGAGTGTTAGGAGTCACAAGGCGAGATCGCATAAGAAATGACACCATCAGAGAACAGTTAAATGTGCAACCAGTAGCAAAGCGAATCGAGAACTGCCAACTGAGATGGTATGGACACCTCAAGCGAATGGAGGACAAAAGACCAGTCAAGAGAATATGGGAAGCTAAAGGTCAAAAAAAGAAAAGTAGAGGAAGACAACATGGAATCGTAACACAGAGAAAATAGTAGAGGACAGAGGACTCACAATGGTTCAAGCATCAAAAATGGCAAAAGGAAAAAGGGAGTGGAAAAAGTTCATATATAGCGAAAGAAATGTATTGTAAAGTGTATATAATGTATTGTAAAGATTAAATGTAGGAATTAGGATATGAAATGTAACACCTTACACCTTAGGGTACACAAGGTTACTGATTATATAATATATTTATATATATATATATATATATATATATATATATATATATATATATATATATATATATATATATAAATATTATATTATTTTTTTAAAAAGGCTGTAATTTATAATTCTTTTCCATTAATATATTCTCTATCTACAAAGTTCTCCAAAGTAGATAATGCGCGGTACACTTCGTCTAGAACAGTGTTTCCCAAAGTGTGGTACGCGTACCCCAAGGGGTACGCGAGTGGTTTGCAAGGGGCACAAAATGATGTTCCAACATTTTTTGTGTGTGTGCCAGAGTGGATATAAAAAGGAAAATAACAATAAAATAGTGCATCAAACATTACTTTTTACAAAGTGTTTGAATTTTATGAATTAGAATCCTATGAAACCTATCTTATAGAGTCATGTTTAATTCCTTGGATACGGATCAATAAAACAGTGGTTTATTCACTGAAATTAAAATTGTATTTCACTAGTAAAATAAAAGTATCCATAGCAACGCATCAAAATAACTCACTTATGGGCTCCGTAAACATGGCACTAAATGTTGACTTCACTGATGTTCTTTTTTGATCTCCAATCACAAAACTTATTATAGATACATTTTCTTGTATGAATCTATCTAAAATCAATGTGTAGCAGACTCTCGGCAAAATAAATAAATAGCCTTTTCTCTAATAAGTGTCCAGGCATTGGCACATTTTTATCCCGCGCAATTTTAAACCATTCAAAAGTAGCTTTCCAATATCTTCGTAGGTACACTTTTTCAAACGTTTGCATCATTAGTTGCACCATTTTCGGCACCATTTGTTCAGAATTTATTCGCGGTTTCTTATAATTGAAATCCCAAAATCTTCAGCAATCACTTTTTTCATTTTTAATACCTTTGTCAACTTCACTGATCAACCTCACTACAATAACATCGTCTTGAGTTTTCTTCTCTGACATTTATATTTGCAATTGTAAGGGCAGAGGTAAGAGGAAAGAATGAGTTTAAACTCTAAAATGTCATTAATATATAATGGGAGTTATAGAGAATATTTTCTATGTAAAATTTTACCATTGTACACACTTTTACTCCAAGTTATGGAAAAAATTCGAGTTAAGGAAAATTCGAGTTATGGAAGTTAATTTTTATGTAAAATGCTATCTAAACGTATAAATTGTTTGGGGTTGCAGAAATTCTGGTGTGCACCTTAAGCACGAGCTTTAGGTTTTCTACGTTCACGGTAGATTTGACATTTGTCAAAAATATAAATATAGACTAAAAGTCTATATTGATGACAAGCTTATTAGGGATCAAGGTGGATTTAGACCAGGTAGATCTTGTACTGGACAAGTTCTAGACCTTATTCAAACACATTGAAAACGGGTTTGAAGAAAAAAAGATCACTGGTGTTACTTTTATCGACTTGTCTGCGGCATACGATACAATCAATCATAACATACTATTATCAAAACTAAAAAAATTTACCTCGGATAGCAAACTAGTTAAGATAATAGAAATTATACTCCGAAACAGGCGATATTTTGTAACACTTGGGGAAAAAAATAGTAGGCGGAGGAGTCAAAAAAGACAAAAAAGTCTTACCCCAAGGTAGTGTCTTATCTCCACCATTTTTCAATATATACACTAACGACCAGCCTATACTATCCTCCTTAGGCATCAGACATTTTATTTATGCCGATGACACAGCCATGGCAGCCCAAGGTGAAAATTTTGAGGTGGTTGAGAAAGTACTGGAAACTTCATTACAGCTAGTAGGTGATTACTACGACTCAAATTATCTGAGACCAAACCCCTCAAAGACACAAGTCTGCGCTTTCCATCTCCATAATAGGCTAGCCAATACAAAATTGAATATTACATGGAAAGGTGTCGAAATCGAACACACACCTCATCCTAAATATCGAGGAGTTACCCTAGACAGATCGCTTACATATAAAAAGCACTGCGAAAATGTAAAATCAAAAATTATTGCAAGGAACAGTTTACTAAAAAAACTTATAGGACCAAACTGGGGAGCAAATGCCCATACCCTCAGAGTGTCTGCGTTAGCACTATGCTTCTCCGTAGGAGAATATGCAAGCGCTGTGTGGTGTAGATCCACCCACGCGAAAAAGGTTGACGTGGCATTGAATGAATCCTACCGCTTGATAACTGGGTGCCTAAAGAGCACACCTCTCCATTAAGTCTTCCCAATCGCAGGAATCGCACCTCCAAACATTCGACGAACAATTAATGCAGACTCAGAAAGATCTAAACTCGAAACTGACAGTCGACATATCCTACATGGCAAGAATACACACGAGGTTCGTACACAACAGGTCAAGATTAAAATCAAGAAAGAGTTTTATGAAATGTACAAATACCTTAGCGACCTCCCCCCAACAAGCCCGAATTGATGCCTGGAAACTAACCGTAGGCCATATTGAAGATGATCAGATTTCACCAGCAGAACACCTTCCTGCAGGATATAACCTCGATTGTCCTGCTTGGAGAACACTCAATAGACTAAGAACGGGAGTAGGAAGATCAAAAGACATTCTAAAGAAGTGGGGCGTAATACAAAAAGACACAAAATGCGACTGCGGAGACGAATATACCATGAGCCACCTATTGATCTGTCCAAACTGCCCTACAACATGCACTATTTCAATGTGGTGAAGGTATCAATGTGGTGAAACATTGGGAAGGGAAAATTTAATAATTAGTAACTAACCAAATATCACCTTACTTATATAGTAGTAAGAATAGCCAATTCACCTGTGATTTATATTTTTTATTTTTATATTACTTTATTTGATTTTATACTGACTCATGTTCTATTTATATTTATGCTTATTTAATTTTAGACTCATGTTTATACTTATGCTTTATATTTATATGTTGTTTGACACGAATATAATAATAACGTATAAATTTTTAAAAAAGTTCGAGTTATAGAAATATTGGAGTTATAGAAGTTCGAGTTATGGAAGTTCGACTGTATATTAGTATTGTATTTTTTTTATTATTATATGCACTTTTTTAATTGCCAAATACAATTTTTTTTATTTTGGAAAAAACTGTACACACTTAAAAACGTGCGCACACGGGTCACAAAAATTAGAGGGAACACAGCTCACTACTGAGGTTCACTTCCGTGACACTAAAACATGACACTAGATAAATATCATTGTTTTTAAGATCAGATTCTTCTCTTTAACCTAAAGTGAATAACCATCTGCAGACACGTTTCGAAATCTATCTCTCATCAGTGCAGCTTTGCTCTTATGAATTATAAAATGGAAAACACTTACATTAGTAAGTCACATGGTTTTCAAACAGTCCATGGTTTTTACGTCCCAGATAGATACCATTCTGAACACCCAAGTTGATCAGTTCCTTGCGCAATTCTCTCATATCTTTTTCAAGGATACAGTTGAAGAGAAGTGGGAAAAGTCCATCTCCTTGTTTCACTCCAGTTTTTATTTCGAAGCTTTCTGAGATCTAGTCTCTAAATTTAACCTTGGAATGGGTGTTGGTCAAGGTTTCAAGGATGAGTCTGCGAGTTTTGTCGTCTAGCCCTAGTTCCTGGAATAAAGGAGAAGTAGTATCAATGGAATCGTAGGCCTTCCTAAAATCAACAATGGTGACGACCGGTTTGCGGTTTTTCATCGTGGAGTATGCAAGTACAGTTTTAAGATTGAGGATCTGTTCAACACAGGATCGGGTCTTCCTGAAGCCTCCCTGATATTCTCCCAGTTGACTATACAACTGATTTTCTGCCCTTGTTTGTAACGCCTTGGAGAAGAGAATCTAACTAATCTATATGATCGACATTTGTTCAATTAATGTCAAAATTGATTGATGGTTCTCTTTCGCTACGCGAATATTGCAAAAATAATCTCATTTCATATATCTCAGGTAATCTCAAAATTGATAAACTAATGTGAAAATTGTTCAGTTAATTTCAAAATTGATCAGCTAATGTCAAAATTGTTTAAGTAATATCAAAATTGATTGATGGTTCAATTTCATTACTGAAACAATGAAAAACAATCTCATTTTATATATTTTAGGTTATCCATGAATTAATAAGTCATAATTGTTTAGCTAATATCAAAATTGTTCAAGTAATATCAATATTGATCAATGTTTGATTAATGAAAGTGGATCCATCACACATTCATTAATCAAACATTGAAAAACAATCTCATTTCACATCTCTCAGGTTATCTCAAAATTCATCAGCAAATATCAAAATTGTTCAGCTAATGTCAAAATTATTCAATTAATGTCAAAATTGTTGAAGTAATATCAAAATTGATTGGCAGTTCACTTTCATTACTCAAAAATTGAAAAAATATAAACTCGACGGCATCAGATCCCTCATAACCGTTAACTTTTATTCAGAACACTTTTTGCTTCAATGCACTGGTTCAAAATTATCGCCACTAGCGGATTAAAATGTGACACCACGTTTGCAGCGCCATTTATCAACAATTTTTGAAAAAATCCCGAATAAAATGTATCTACTTTTCGAATTCGTAAAACCATACAACATTATAGATAATCAGATAAACTTAATAAAGACGGAACAAAGCTTGAATATATAAATATACTCAACCTTTCCGGAACTCTATAATACTAATGAGTCTTTTTAGGACTACCAAAAACAAATCCCGTATGAAATTTGTCAGTTATTCTATAGCTTTCAGTTCACCTTCGTGGCACTCAACAAAAACCATAAAAATAACATTGATTTTTAAGATCATGTCTTTCCGATACCTTGAGTGGATAGCCATCTGTGGACGCGTTTCGAGATTTATCTCTCATCAGCACAGCTTTGTTTCCATGAACAATATTTTGTTACAAAATATTGTTCAGTACTAAGACTCATTAGTAATATAGAGTTCCGGAAAGGTTGAGTATATTTATATATTCAAGCTTTGTTTCGTCTTTATTAAGTTTATCTGATTATCTATAATGTTGTATGGTTTTACCAATTCAAAATTTATCATTTATATCAATAACCTGCTAAGTTCATGTCTCTCTCACAAAATGTCAAAATTAAAAAACATCTAACCCTAATCAACACATGGGTTTTCAAGTGAGTGATTTACAAAATATTGTTCATGGAAGCAAAGCTGTGCTGATGAGAGATAAATCTCGAAACGCGTCCACAGATGGCTATCCACTCAAGGTATCGGAAAGACATGATCTTAAAAATCAATGTTATTTTTATGGTTTTTGTTGAGTGCCACGAAGGTGGACAGAAAGCTATAGAATAACTGACAAATTTCATACGAGATTGGTTTTTGGTAGTCCTAAAAAGACTCATTAGTATTATAGAGTTCCGGAAAGGTTGAGTATATTTATATATTCAAGCTTTGTTCCTTCTTTATTAAGTTTATCTACTTTTCAATGCTCTATCCGAATTTGCAATAAAAAATAGGGGTTTCCATTTAAGATTTTAAAGTTACCCCCTGTTCCCGCCCACCCTGGGGGGCTGGGGAGGCAAAACTCGACGGCATCAGATGTCCCCCTTATAACCGTTAACTTTTATTCAGAACACTTTTTGCTTCAATGCACTGGTTCCGAATTATCGCTTCTGGCGGATTAAAATGGGACACCCGGTATAATGAGATTTCAATCCAATATATCAAAAACTTATTGTAAAAACGTCTATAAATGATGACAGAAAACGTAAATGTCTTTGATAATAAGTTTTACAGAAAAATGTCAGTAATGTCAAATTTTTATTATATTTCAATCCAAATATCAAAAAAATTGTTGAAAAAGCTTGGAAAATTTGTTGAACAATGACAATTCAATACACAAATAGTTGAAAAAATGTCAAAATTTTTGAAAGTAAACAAAATTGGTAGAAAATGATTTCTGCCGAAAAATATCAGTAATGTCAAAATTTGGTATTTCAATGCAAATATCAAAAAAATGGTTGAAAAAGCGTCTAAATTTGTTGAACAATGACTTAATTATTGTCATTGTTCAACAAATTTAGACGCTTTTTCAATGTCACTGTCAAAATTTATAAAAAAAATCAAAAAGTGATCGGAAAACAAATGTCACTATTGTCAAATTTGACACTTGTTTTATATAAACATCAAAAATTCATTGAGAAAACATCCAAATTTCTAAACAATGGCTAAAAGCAATAAATAATGGGTAATTAAAATTAAAATGTCAGTAATGTCAAAAATTGACATTTAAATCCTAAATGTCAAAAATTAGATGTCAAAATTAAAGAAATCGGACAAAATTAGTAAATGTCATAGGTAATTTTAATAACATGATAATTTATTCATGTAATGTCAAAAATGATAATATTTACAAAAATATTTTGAATTTAGTTTTGGTGCTGTCACAAAATTATATCACAAAACTACAGGTAGTTACATAATATCAACAAAAAAAAAACATATTTACACAACATAAACTATATACAATAACTATAAACAAAATAATAATTTCTTATTCTTAAAACGTGTCCGTCGGCTTTCCGTATCTCCTGTACAGATTCTTCCACATTGCATACTGACTATTGTCGGGATTCCTGACAATCCTTAAATGCTCACCAATGTCCATACAGTAGACATCCTCCGTCTTCCGTCTAATCCCAGCTTCTGGCCAAATCTTATTCTCCAACAAAATCTCTTCAACAGGCGTTGGGTGTCTAAACATTTGGAGTAATTAAATAGACTAAGTATATTGCAGTTGAGTTTAAGGAGTTGCGTTTGAGTTTAAATATGAATGTCTAGGTCAAACATCGGCCTTAGAGTAAATTATTAATAATTTGTGAAAGGTTGAATTTTCTACGCTTTAGATAATGAAAAAGTATACCCGGTCTTGGCAAAGTTCGTCCACATCTTGATTAATCTGGCCCTGACCAACTTATCCATCTTCGGAAATTGCGTCAAATCCGTGTTATTAGAACTTTTCGTGTTCGTCCTCCAAAGATACGATAAATCCGCCGCATGACGAACCTTACCCAACCCTAACAAACAACATTTTAACAACAAAACCACAAAGACTAACAATATCTTTACCTTCGATTTCCACCTTCGACAATCCCAATTTGCCAAAGTACGAAAATCTGTAGAAGAAGACTTTCGTGCGCTTCGATAGCAGCGAAACCGCTTCGATTGTCGGACGATCGAATAAATGATCACTCAAATACTAAAAACAAAAAACTCATTAAAAATAAACACGAATCAATTAATTTCAAAATTGATTCGTTATTGTCAAATTTGTTCAACTAATTTCTAATTAGATTAGGTAATTTCACAAATGGTCATGGTACTGATGACATCCAAATTTATTGATGGTTCACTATTATTGCTCAAACATTGAAAAAGAATCTCTCAGGTTACCTCAAAATTGATCAGCTAATGTCAAAATTGTTGAGTTAATATCAAAATTGTTCAATTAATGTCAAAATTGTTCAAGTTATGTCAAAATGGATTGATGGTTCACTTTGACTGCTGAAACATTGAGAAACAATGTCATTTCATATCTCTGAGGTTATCTCAAAATTGAATAGCTAATGTCAAAATTGTTCAGTTAATGTCAAAATTGTTCAATTCATGTCAAAATTGTTCAAGTAAATATCAAAATTGATTGATGGTTTACTTTCATTACTTTCGTTTCAAACATTGAAAAACAATTTCATTCCATATCTCTCAGATTATCTCAAAATTGATCAGCTGATGTCAAAATTGTTCAGCTAATTGGCAAAATTAATGTCAAAATTGTTCAAGTAATATCAGAATTGATTGATGGTTGACTTTCATTACTCAAACATTGAGAAACAACCTCATTTAATATCTCTCAATTTATGTAAAAATTGATCAGCTAATGTCAAAATTGTTCAGCTAATCTCAAAATTATTAAATTAATGTAAAAATTGTTTAAGTAATATCAAAATTGATTGATGGTTCACTTTCATTACTCAGAAATTTATAAACAATTTCATTTCATATCTCTCAGGTTAACTCAAAATTGATCAGCAAATGTCAAAATTGTTCAGCTACTGTTATAATTGTTATATTAATGTCAAAATTGTTCAAATAATATCAAAATTGATTGATAGTTCACTTTCACAGCTCAAACATTGAAAACAATCTCATTTCATATGTCTGAGGTTATCTCAAAATTGAGCAGCTAATCTCAAAATTGTTCAGCAAATGTCAAAATTTTTCAATTAATGTCAAAATTGTTCAAGTTATATCTAAATTGATTGATGGTTGACTTTCATTACTCAAACATTGAAAAACAATCTCATTTTATATTTCTCAGTTTATGTCAAAATTAAACAGCTAAAGTCAAAATTGTTCAGCTAATGTCAAAATTGTTCAATTTATGTTAAAATAGTTCAAGTAATATCAAAATTGATTGATGGTTCACTTTTATTACTCAAACATTGAAAAAAAAATCTCATTTCATATCTCTGAAGTTATCTCAAAACTGAACAGCTAATGTCAAAATGGTTCAGCTAATGTCAAAATTGTTCAATTAATGTCAAAATAGTTCAAGCAATATCAAAATTGATTGATAGTTCACTTTCATTACTCAAACAACTGAAAAACAATCTCATTTCATATCTCTGACTTTATCTCAAAATTGAACAGCTAATGTCAAAATTGTTCAATTTATGTCAAAATAGTTCGTTATATAAAAAATTTGATGGTTAGCTTTCATTACTCAAACAATCTCATTATATATCTCTCAGGTTATCTCACAACTGATCAGCTAACGTCAAAATTGTTCAGCTAATGTCAAAATTGTTCAATTAATGTTGAAATAGTTCAGTAATATCAACGTTGATTGATGGTTCACTTTCATTACTCAAGCATTGAAGAACAATCTCATTTCATATCCTGAGGTTATTTCAAAATTGAACACCTAATGTCAAAATTGTTCATGTGGTGTCAAAATTGTTCAATTAATGCCAAAATTGTTTGATGGTTGACTTTCATTACTCAAACATTGAAAAACGATCTCATTTTATATTTCTCAGGTTATGTCAAAATTGATCAGCTATTGTCAAAATTTTTCATGTAATGTCAAAATTGATCAGGTAATGTCAAAATTGATCAGCTAATGTGAAAATTGATCAACAAATGTTTTTAGAAAAATATCTATTGGTTAACCCCTTGACATACAATGACGTCTCAAAGACGTAATGTATATGTTATAAGATGTCATGTATATGTCAAGGGGTTAATAGGATCTGGATAAGGAAAACTTACTTTGATAATTTTAGTGTTGGAATTTAATGTTATCGGCCCAAAATCGAAATAGTAGTTGCGAATTTGCGTCGCGATATTCAGAACGGAATCGAAAAAGCTTGCATGCATGTCAGTGGGCACCAAAATTGCGGGCGCAGCGTCTGCCTGGAGCAACAGCGGCCTCAACAAAGTCAAATCTAGAAAAAAATAAATCAAATTATTAGTGAGTTTGTTATGCTTTTGTTGGTACTAACTATCTGCGACAACCAAAGCCTCCTCTGAATTAAACCCAAGAATGTAAGGAATCTTGGGGAAATCCCCGTCGATCAACATCTCGTACGACTTTTTGGTAACTGCGGCCGTCGGCGAATTCGGCTCGACGTTCGGGGCAAACGCCAAACCGTTCAAAATCCCGATCAGAAAACCAGAATCCTAAACATTCACAAATTAATATTTACGCAAATTGTTAAAACAGAAAAATTACGCCTAGGAACACTCCCAAAGCTGCCAACTTAAGAACACTGACATCGACAGTCTTCAAACAGTTCACCATCAAATCGCTATCGAAGATAAACAAACCGCAGAATGTCGCCAAGGCGATGCGGTTCGCGACGTCTCTGGGGTTCCTCTGGAACGACCATGGGCACAGCGTATTTCCACTTTGTGCTATCACCTTATTAAAATATCCTAAATAATAAAATGTTAATAGATTTATAGATATTAGATAATAACTTAGATACTGTCAGTGATACCGTAAGTTAGTAACTGTCATTGATACTGTCTAAGTAAGTAAAAAAAATGTCAAAATTGAATTATTTCCGTAAATTTTGTCAAAATAATTCATTAATTATGCTAAATTTGAAGATAAAATGTCAGAATTGATCATGCTTTGACAGACGTTAAAGGATCATCATTCTAAAAGCTCTAACGTGCTAAAATTAAATGTTCAGGGTCTCAAAATTATATGACAAGTGTCAAAATTATTTGACAAATGTCAAAATTATATAACAAATGTCAAAATTATATAAAAAATGTCAGGATTATATAAAAAATGTCAATATTATATAACAAATGTCAAAATTATATAACAAATGTCAAAATTTTTTGACAAATGTCAAAATTATATAACAAATGTCGAAAAATATATAACAAATGTCAAAATTATATATGAAATGTCAGGATTATATAAAAAATGTCAATATTATATAAGAACTGTCGATAACTATCAGAATTGATCGTGCTTTGAGAGACGTTAATAGGATCATTATTCTAAAAGCTTTATCGAGCCAAAATTAAATGTTCACGGTGTCAAAATTATATAACAAATGTCAACATTATTTGAAAAATTTCAAAATTATATAAGAAATGTCAAAATTATTTGACAAATGTCAAAATTATATAACAAATGTCGAAAATGATATAACAAATGGTAAAATTATATAAGAAATGTCAGGATTATATAAAAAATGTCAATATTATGTAACAACTCTCAATAACTAACAGAATTGATCGTGCTTTGAAAGACATTAAAAGGATCATGATTCTAAAAGCTTTATCGAGCCAAAATTAAATGTTCACGGTGTCAAAATTATATAACAAATGGCAACATTATTTGAAAAATTTCAAAATTATATAACAAATGTCAAAATTATTTGACAAATGTCAAAATTATATAACAAATGTCGAAAATTATATATCAAATGTCAGAATTATATAAGAAATAATTGGAATTGGGATGTCAGGATTATATAAAAAATGTCAATATTATATAACAACTGTCAATAACTATCAGAATTGATCGTGTTTTGAGAGACGTTAAAAGGATCATGATTCTAAAAGCTTTATCGTGACAAAATTAAATGTTTAGGGTGTCAAAATTATATAACAAATGTCAAAATTATTTGAAAAATTTCAAAATTATATAACAAATGTCAAAATTATTTGACAAATGTCAAAATTATATAACAAATGTCGAAAATTATATAACAAATGTCAAAATTATATAAGAAATGTCAGGATTATATAAAAAATGTCAATATTATATAAGAACTGTCAATAACTATCAGAATTGATCATGCTTTGAGAGACGTTAAAAGGATCATGATTCTAAAAGCTTTATCGTGCCAAAATTAAATGTCTAGGGTGTCAAAATTATATAACAAATGTCAAAATTATTTGAAAAATTTCAAAATTATAACAAATGTCAAAATTATTGGACAAATGTCAAAACTATATAACAAATGTCGAAATTTATATAACAAATGTCAAAATTATTTAACAAATGTCTAGATTATATAAGAAATGTCAAGATAATATAACAAATGTCAAAATTATATAACAACTGTCAATAACTATATAATAACTATTTACCTTTTCCTTTAGTTAGGGGAGATTGAGCCAAGTACATGACCATTGCTCCCCCTGCGCTTTCACCAAAAATCGTTACGCTTTTCGGATCTCCTCCAAAATGAGCGATATTATTTTGAGTCCATCTTAACCCTAAGACTATATCTTTAAGCCCATTATTTCCTGGATACAGACTATCTCCAGTACTCAAAAAACCTGTAAATTTTGAATTAAAATTGAGTGATATTTGGAATTCACGAGTGTCATTTACCAAAAACTCCAATTCTAAAATTCAAGGTGACTACAATAACATCATCTTCCATGAAGTAATCGGGACCGTAATAGTTGTAAGTGGAGTCTCCGTTCATCTGGGCCCCACCGTGAACCCAAAACATTACAGGGAGTAGCGTGTCGTTCTTATTTTCCGGTAACTGAAACATTCGTTCGACTAAATGTGAACCGTGTCAAATGATTTAAATATTTTACTCTTGGGGTGTAAACGTTGATGAAGAGGCAGTCTTCGGATTCTGGAGCTCCGGATTCGGATTCGGGAATCTGGATGCAGCTTGAACGGTCATCGGTCGCGTCGTAAACGCCTTTCCAAGACCGGGCCGGCTTGGAAGGCTATAATCAGATTAGTTGCTGTAGTGCTTTTTTCGTGCGATTTCAAGCGTTCTTACTTCGAATCTTCCGGGCGGTTCGGCGTATCGCATGCCGCGGAATCCGTAGAACATTTTCTTCTTTGACTCGGTTTTACCGACACGGCCTCTGACTTTGCCATTCGTAGTCTCAACTTCAACCGTTCGAATCTACAAAATTAAGTTTTAGTTATTCTAATCGTCACAATCTTATAGACATTTTTACGGTTAGTTAAGCGCAAGCGCGTTCGGCATGTATAAAAGGCGGAAATTTGAAAATTTCGGGCACATTTCGTTATTTTTAGTGTCTATACGTCAAAAATTGCCAAAAAAATGTTTTCTTTTGCCCAAATTGCCCAAAACAAAAGATACAAATTTTAATAAAATTTTCTTCTTCTACTCTGTTTTACCGACACGGCCTCTAACTTTGCCATTCGTAGTCTTAACTTCAACCGTTCGAATCTACAAAATTCACTTTTATAGTTATTATCGTCACATTCTTATAGACATTTTTAGATTAGTTAAGCGCATGCGCGTCCGCCATGTTTAAATTGCGGTAATATGAAAAACTATGAGAAGGTCTATTCAAGTTTATGTCAATATTTTGTATAATGTCAATATTGACAAATGGAAAAAATAAAATGTCAAAATTTATTGTGGAATGATTCTCAAAAAATATTTTAAGGAATCTCAAAAATTATTTTACAAATCTTAAAATTGCTCATGGAATAATACTATTATTGGGTCAAAGTTGACTTCACTTAATAATGACGATTTGAGGCGATGGTGGCCTAGTAGTTAAGGTGTGTTTATCGGCTTGATTAGCTGTATTGTTTAGTAGATATGGTGGTGACTGTAGTGGAGATTGTAGATATGGTGGTGACGACTTGTGCTTCGACCTTTATAGATCTATTCTACCCCACCCTCTTCCTCTAAGCGTTGGTATACTTACCCATACAGTCATTTAGTCAGCAATCATTCCGAAAGAAAAACGAAAAGGAAAGTCTGATCGCTATAATAACGGTTCGGGTCATACATCAGACGAAGACGCTTACATTGAAAACGCCAGCGTCTTCAGCAATTGCTCAGAGGCAAGTAGCCAGGTGGAAGGTGAAAAAGTCGAAGAAGACAATGATCAAGAGGGATTTGATGATAAACTCATCGATTTGTTGGATGGATTGTATTAAATCGTGTATCAGAAACTACGAACCGGACAAAGGTCTTTAAAGAAGGGAAAAGGGACTTCTACAGCACAGTTAGCTCCCTTGGTTTACGTTAATTAGATACTAGTGAATGGCTTTGCAATACTTTAAAATCAGTACTCTTGGTGACTGTCAACGATAAATCTGTTACTCCAGTAGCAAGAGCAAATTGTTGTACGGCGTTGGGTTTGATGACATTTTTGGCTGGAGGTGAGATGAGAGATGTAATTCACCTGATGAGAAAATTGCAAAGTATTTTCGCTGGTAGCTACTTGAAAGTAGATGGTTGTGTACCCAACGTATCGGTGGAATTAGGAGCTTTACATGCTGCTGCTGCTCGAAGTTCTTGGACCCTTCTCTTTGCTTTAAAGTCACCATCTGATGTTTGCTCCATGATGGATGAAGATATCCAACCCACCATCAATTCAAAAGTTATTTGAATTATTAAGTTCTCTAGTCATGTTCTCTTTACTTTAATGTACCATCTGATGTTTGCTTCATGATGGATGATAGAAAGAATTTCGCACCATCAATCCAACAGTTATCTGAATTATTAAGTTCTCCTCATTTGGATGTAAGGTTGCCAGCTGGCGAAGCTTTAGTAACAGTATTTCAAGTAGGTAGAGATTATCGTGAAGATTTTGCCGACAGTTATGTGCTTGGCTTGGTAGCCCAATTAAGACAACTCGCCACAGATTCTCACAAATACAGGACCAAAAAGGATAGAAAAAAAACAAAACCTTCGAATAGTGGAATATTGTTACGTTCATAGATGAGGATCGCATGTTTGAAAATGTACGGGTTAAGTGTCAGACTACCAAACCATAAGTTCCCGTCCCCGAATCCGGAGACACAAGTATTGAAAAATAAGCCACCTTTCTCCTGTGCCATGGCTCTGGCAAAGTCATCACAGTAAAAAATCTGTCTCGAAAAGCTCTCTAAAGCCGGCTCCACACATTGGCCATGTGATGTGGCATGCGTCACATGGCCAATGTGTGGATGAAGAAGTTGGCGCTTGTGAATGGTCTGCTGAATGGTTGTCGGTTTTCTGTCCCGCTTCGAAGGAATGGGCGCATGCTCCCATATATTTATTATCACCTTGTTATAAGTTATGTTATCAGTTTTTGTCTTGTCTGTGATTGTCATTTATTTTGCAAATCAATTAACCTTTATTTAAATAAATAAAACAATTTATTATAATTTAATGCAGCAGATGTTATATAAAAAGCAGCTACCGCTAGTTCAAGATCAAGATCACCAGACATGTTACCATTGGCTCTACACCTTGTGAACTGAGAAGTTGGCACTTGTGAGCCAATATGTAGACGTCCAATTGTGTGAAAGAACCAGTGTGAGCCAATGTGTGAAGCCGGCTTAACAGTGCCTCCAACATCCACGTTTAAAAACTGTTGGGCTCCCTACACTTGTGTAAGATCAAGACACTAAAACACAAGTGTAGGCAGAGGGAGGTCCTATGCTCCGTGTAGAATAATCAAAATTGAACAAAATATATAAAAATTAATCTTAAAATCTCAAAATTGACCCAAGAATCGTTTATTCGAAAATTGTTAAGAAATGTCAAAATTAATTAAGAAATGTCAATTTTGATCGGGTAACGTCATCATCAAGGATTATCAGAATTAGTCATTAGTTATGATCATTAATTAAGAAATGTCAAAATTGGTTGTGGAATATTATACTCTTATTAAGTCAAAATTGACTCAATTGATTTGAGTCAATATTGTCGATGGAAAAGAATAAAATATCAAAATTGAACAGAATATATCAAAATTAATCTTCAAATGTCAAAATTGATCCAAGTATCGTTTCTTCGAATATTGTTAAGAAATGTCAAAATTAATTTAGAAATGTCAATTTTGATCAGATAATGTCATCAAGAATTGTCAGATTGTCATTGGTCCTTATCACTAATTAGGAAATGTCAAAATTGGATTGTTAAAATTGATTGTAGAATATTAATTTTATTATTGAATTGAGTGGGGTAAATGTGATAACGGGGCAATTGTGTTAGTCTTTTCCCAAAACTTGCAACAATTCATTCCAATAGCGCCATATATATATTCAGCAAATGCCTTTCGAATTTAATCAAGAAATGTCAAAATTATTCTATGTCCTATGAATTTCATTTAGAAATGTTATTTAGAAATTATATAACATAATATATTATATAACAAATATCAAAATTATTTGACAAATGTCAAAATTATACATGTCAAAATTACATGACAAATATCACAATTATTTATCAAATGTCAACATTATTTGGCAAATGTCCAAATTACATAACTAATGTCAAAATTATATAACAAATGTCAAAATTTGATGATGATGAAGGTTTCGCTCTCGCTTGCTGAGATCCATTCTCCCATGTACTTGATTGCAGGAACTTTCCAGAATGTCAAAATTTGATGATGATCTCACCCTATTGTCCAACAGCATGGAGAAGGCTATTCATCAACTACAGAGCCTTAGTTGATGAATAGCCTCCTTCATGATGTTGGCCAATAGGTTGAGATCATCATAAAATTTCAAATTTCCCAGCATTCTGGAAAGTTCCTGCAGTCTTGTACTTGAGAGAATGTACTTGAATGAATCAGCAAGCGAGAGGGAAACCATCATCATTAAATTTTGACATTTGTTAGATAATTTTCACATTTGTTATAGAATTTTGACATATCGTTTGTTTGAATGAACAGGGTGAAACCTTTGGCCATAGACGCCAGGTGCACCAAGTTAGAGAGGGCCTATCATTCCTGTAAGAACATCTATACCTCCAAGTATCTATCCAAGAACATAAAACTGAAGCACTACAACTCGGTAGTAAGACCCTCTGCACTCTATGCCTCTAAGTGCCTCTTGATTAATCGAAAGGGGCCACTCAGGAAACTAGAACTTATAGAGCGGAAGATCCTGAGGAGAATACTAGGATCCATCGGAGATGAAGACCCATAAGAGCTCGTTATTGTGCCTGATACCCATAATCATGCACAATAACGAGCTGTACGAACAGCAGGAAGACGTCACATGTATGAGGAAAAGACGACTGACCTATGGGCACATGACCCGCCTGAATCAGTCCAGGCTCACCAAGAAGACCCTCACAGTGACAAGTAGGGGAAAGGCGTCCAAAGCCAAGTGGTTCACATCTCTGTTAAATCAGACTTAGAGGAACTGCAAATCCCATTACAGACAACCGAGATCCTAACCAAATACCGACAGGCCATC
Source organism: Phosphuga atrata (assembly GCA_944588485.1). Taxonomy (NCBI): domain Eukaryota; kingdom Metazoa; phylum Arthropoda; class Insecta; order Coleoptera; family Silphidae; genus Phosphuga; species Phosphuga atrata. The sequence goes on from OX155895.1 coordinate 66,859,367, forward strand.
CTGCTGGGAGTCTTTCCACTGTCTCTCACAAGCAAGAAGTATACAGGCTAGAGATGAGCATGGGATCCCATCGTCCCATCCCATCCCATCCCATCGTCCCATGGTATGGGATGAGTGGGATGAACGTCGCGTGGGATGGTATGGGACGACAATTTTATATGGGACGGAGTGGGACGGATTTTGATAATCTAGTAAATCTAATTCGTGCATAATTAATTGCTTTCATATAAGAATCTTTTTATTTTCATTTGCTTGTAGACACAAGTAGGCTTCCCAATACAATCACTGTATTTTTGTTACCTATTTCTAGATCTTGTTTTTTTGCAGCGCATATCTTTTTTGTATGGGCTTTAGTTAAGTTTTGCCGACTCTGCGTGGCAGTTTGTCGGTTACCGAATCGTGCTTGCGCAGTTGGGCTGGTATTTTTCTTTTGTGAAAAAGAAAAGTCCTATTTTAGCCTTGAAAATGATGCAGTTTTGTTTTTAACGATTTTAACGATTAGATTGAAAAGAGACAATAATCCAAAATTAACGTTTATCGTGCCAATACGCAAAATTTTAATACATGTGCAGCTCAGGAGATTTCTGGGATAACAATGTAGTTTCTGAAAAATCTTCCGATCCATTTGCGACGAAAAGGAATTACATTGTAGAAAAATCGAAAAGAAAGTCTGCAGTATGGGAAAAATGGGATGAATGGGACGGGCCGAGCGACCGGGATGGGATGGGATGGATGGGATGGAACGAAAATTTTAAGTTTGTGGGATGGGACAGTGGGACGAAAATGTGATGGGAAGGGACAGAGACTGGGATACGTCCCACGGGATGGGATCTGGGACTAGAAACTCGTCCCATGCTCATCTCTAATACAGGCACTACAAGAACTAAATGGGCGGATGAGAGGAAGCAAGGTCACAGGCAGAAGATGAAGGCATACTGGGTCAAGAAAAATAAGACAGTCCCTGTGGTCCCTAGTAGGCCAAAATGAACTGAAAAAAATGTCAAAATTATATAACAAAAGTCAAAATTGATCAAACAACTGTCAACATTAATCGCAATGATTGTTAAATAATGTTCATTCAGTAACAGTATTGAAATTATAGAGAAATGAAATGTCAAAATTGATCAAATTATAGTTAATTTATTAACAGGGTACCTACTCAAAAGACAATTTCAACATTCATAAATAATTCAATGACTTTTGACATTCATGTCACTTTATTAAGTTAAAATGTCAATTGAACAATTAAGCAAGTAATTAAAGTAATTAAATCAATATTAAATAATAATGAAAGTCAAATTTGTTCATTAATTTATGCTGGACAGCATGGGCGTAGCCAGGATTTAGTTTCGGGGGGGGTTTAAGAAAATACAGTAACAGAAATGCACCAATTTACTTTCTAAAACTGACACACAAGGGTTCCTAAACTTCACATCTACCATGCTCTCTTGAAGAGAGTCGTCGTCTCTACTCGTCTCTTTATTTCAATATACTAAACTCCGTTCCACAATAAGTGAGCTATTTAACCTTTTTAGGAATTCCAAAATAAGTGAGCTATTACAAAAATTTAAGAACTTCAACAATGGAAACATTTTTAATGAATTATTCTGATACAACACATTAACAAAGTACAATTATTATGAACTGAACATATTTACTAGTGGTTAAAAGTGAATTCTGCAATTCTTTGGCAGTAGTAATGATATCGGTGTTGCAATTGATACTAAGCGGAAACTGCACTTCCCTACGAAGTTTTTCTTTAGACATAGGCATTTAGGCATTTTTTCGCTAACCCCAACTCTTTCAAGAATTTTTAAACAAAAACTGTGATTGTAGCTGGTGTCAAAAATCAAGTCAAACTGTTTATCACTAGTACTACTATTAGCAAACGTCAACTTAATATCAAAAACATCCTATGTTCGTAGCGTAGTACGAAATACTATGTGTTTATCGTTAAAATAAAAAAAAATTTATTACAGTTCAATAAATTTCAATAAAAATTGAAATAGCTCACTTATTATGAAACAGAGGTAGTAACATTTATGGGCTACGCCCATGCTGGACAGACAAGACTAGGCAGTCAAGACTAGACAGACAAGACTAGACAGACAAGACTAGACAGACAAGACTAGACAGACAAGACTAGACAGACAAGACTAGACAGACAAGACTAGACAGACAAGACTAGACAGACAAGACTAGACAGACAAGACTAGACAGACAAGACTAGACAGACAAGACTAGACAGACAAGACTAGACAGACTAGACAGACAAGACTAGACAGACAAGACTAGACAGACAAGACTAGACAGACAAGACTAGACAGACAAGACTAGACAGACAAGACTAGACAGACAAGACTAGACAGACAAGACTAGACAGACAAGACTAGACAGACAAGACTAGACAGACAAGACTAGACAGACAAGACTAGACAGACAAGACTAGACAGACAAGACTAGACAGACAAGACTAGACAGACAAGACTAGACAGACAAGACTAGACAGACAAGACTAGACAGACAAGACTAGACAGACAAGACTAGACAGACAAGACTAGACAGACAAGACTAGACAGACAAGACTAGACAGACAAGACTAGACAAGACTAGACAGACAAGACTAGACAGACAAGACTAGACAGACAAGACTAGACAGACAAGACTAGACAGACAAGACTAGACAGACAAGACTAGACAGACAAGACTAGACAGACAAGACTAGACAGACAAGACTAGACAGACAAGACTAGACAGACAAGACTAGACAGACAAGACTAGACAGACAAGACTAGACAGACAAGACTAGACAGACAAGACTAGACAGACAAGACTAGACAGACAAGACTAGACAGACAAGACTAGACAGACAAGACTAGACAGACAAGACTAGACAGACAAGACTAGACAGACAAGACTAGACAGACAAGACTAGACAGACAAGACTAACAGACAAGACTAGACAGACAAGACTAGACAGACAAGACTAGACAGACAAGACTAGACAGACAAGACTAGACAGACAAGACTAGACAGACAAGACTAGACAGACAAGACTAGACAGACAAGACTAGACAGACAAGACTAGACAGACAAGACTAGACAGACAAGACTAGACAGACAAGACTAGACAGACAAGACTAGACAGACAAGACTAGACAGACAAGACTAGACAGACAAGACTAGACAGACAAGACTAGACAGACAAGACTAGACAGACAAGACTAGACAAACAAGACTAGACAGACAAGACTAGACAGACAAGACTAGACAGACAAGACTAGACAGACAAGACTAGACAGACAAGACTAGACAGACAAGACTAGACAGACAAGACTAGACAGACAAGACTAGACAGACAAGACTAGACAGACAAGACTAGACAGACAAGTCTAGACAGACAAGACTAGACAGACAAGACTAGACAGACAAGACTGGACAGACAAGACTGGACAGACAAGACTGGACAGACAAGACTAGACAGACAAGACTAGACAGACAAGACTAGACAGACAAGACTAGACAGACAAGACTAGACAGACAAGACTAGACAGACAAGACTAGACAGACAAGACTAGACAGACAAGACTAGACAGACAAGACTAGACAGACAAGACTAGACAGACAAGACTAGACAGACAAGACTAGACAGACAAGACTAGACAGACAAGACTAGAGACAGACAAGACAGACAAGACTAGACAGACAAGACTAGACAGACAAGACTAGACAGACAAGACTAGACAGACAAGACTAGACAGACAAGACTAGACAGACAAGACTAGACAGACAAGACTAGACAGACAAGACTAGACAGACAAGACTAGACAGACAAGACTAGACAGACAAGACTAGACAGACAAGACTAGACAGACAAGACTAGACAGACAAGACTAGACAGACAAGACTAGACAGACAAGACTAGACAGACAAGACTAGACAGACAAGACTAGACAGACAAGACTAGACAGACAAGACTAGACAGACAAGACTAGACAGACAAGACTAGACAGACAAGACTAGACAGACAAGACTAGACAGACAAGACTAGACAGACAAGACTAGACAGACAAGACTAGACAGACAAGACTAGACAGACAAGACTAGACAGACAAGACTAGACAGACAAGACTAGACAGACAAGACTAGACAGACAAGACTAGACAGACAAGACTAGACAGACAAGACTAGACAGACAAGACTAGACAGACAAGACTAGACAGACAAGACTAGACAAGACTAGACAGACAGACTAGACAGACAAGACTAGACAGACAAGACTAGACAGACAAGACTAGACAGACAAGACTAGACAGACAAGACTAGACAGACAAGACTAGACAGACAAGACTAGACAGACAAGACTAGACAGACAAGACTAGACAGACAAGACTAGACAGACAAGACTAGACAGACAAGACTAGACAGACAAGACTAGACAGACAAGACTAGACAGACAAGACTAGACAGACAAGACTAGACAGACAAGACTAGACAGACAAGACTAGACAGACAAGACTAGACAGACAAGACTAGACAGACAAGACTAGACAGACAAGACTAGACAGACAAGACTAGACAGACAAGACTAGACAGACAAGACTAGACAGACAAGACTAGACAGACAAGACTAGACAGACAAGACAGACAAGACTAGACAGACAAGACTAGACAGACAAGACTAGACAGACAGACTAGACAGACAAGACTAGACAGACAAGACTAGACAGACAAGACTAGACAGACAAGACTAGACAGACAAGACTAGACAGACAAGACTAGACAGACAAGACTAGACAGACAAGACTAGACAGACAAGACTAGACAGACAAGACTAGACAGACAAGACTAGACAGACAAGACTAGACAGACAAGACTAGACAGACAAGACTAGACAGACAAGACTAGACAGACAAGACTAGACAGACAAGACTAGACAGACAAGACTATACAGACAAGACTAGACATACAAGACTAGACAGACAAGTCTAGACAGACAAGTCTAGACAGACAAGACTAGACAGACAAGACTAGACAGACAAGACTGGACAGACAAGACTGGACAGACAAGACTGGACAGACAAGACTAGACAGACAAGACTAGACAGACAAGACTAGACAGACAAGACTAGACAGACAAGACTAGACAGACAAGACTAGACAGACAAGACTAGACAGACAAGACTAGACAGACAAGACTAGACAGACAAGACTAGACAGACAAGACTAGACAGACAAGACTAGACAGACAAGACTAGATAGACAAGACTAGACAGACAAGACTAGACAGACAAGACTAGACAGACAAGACTAGACAGACAAGACTAGACAGACAAGACTAGACAGACAAGACTAGACAGACAAGACTAGACAGACAAGACTAGACAGACAAGACTAGACAGACAAGACTATACAGACAAGACTAGACATACAAGACTAGACAGACAAGTCTAGACAGACAAGTCTAGACAGACAAGACTAGACAGACAAGACTAGACAGACAAGACTGGACAGACAAGACTGGACAGACAAGACTGGACAGACAAGACTAGACAGACAAGACTAGACAGACAAGACTAGACAGACAAGACTAGACAGACAAGACTGGACAGACAAGACTGGACAGACAAGACTAGACAGACAAGACTAGACAGACAAGACTAGACAGACAAGACTAGACAGACAAGACTAGACAGACAAGACTAGACAGACAAGACTAGACAGACAAGACTAGACAGACAAGACTAGACAGACAAGACTAGACAGACAAGACTAGACAGACAAGACTAGACAGACAAGACTAGACAGACAAGACTAGACAGACAAGACTAGACAGACAAGACTAGACAGACAAGACTAGACAGACAAGACTAGACAGACAAGACTAGACAGACAAGACTAGACAGACAAGACTAGACAGACAAGACTAGACAGACAAGACTAGACAGACAAGACTAGACAGACAAGACTAGACAGACAAGACTAGACAGACAAGACTAGACAGACAAGACTAGACAGACAAGACTAGACAGACAAGACTAGACAGACAAGACTAGACAGACAAGACTAGACAGACAAGACTAGACAGACAAGACTAGACAGACAAGACTAGACAGACAAGACTAGACAGACAAGACTAGACAGACAAGACTAGACAGACAAGACTAGACAGACAAGACTAGACAGACAAGACTAGACAGACAAGACTAGACAGACAAGACTAGACAGACAAGACTAGACAGACAAGACTAGACAGACAAGACTAGACAGACAAGACTAGACAGACAAGACTAGACAGACAAGACTAGACAGACAAGACTAGACAGACAAGACTAGACAGACAAGACTAGACAGACAAGACTCACCAAATCCCCTATTCCACCTTGGCTTTTTAGTATGGCCACCCCGGTATCGCATATATTGCATTCATTCAGGGTGGGCAGCCCGGACGGTTAATGAAAACCGCCCTAGTTGTCGCCTCCCCGACCAGGATTCGAACCCGGGTCTCCCGCATTGAAAGGCGGGTATGTTGTCAACTACACCACCGAGGAGGACTAGACAGACAAGACTAGACAGACAAGACTAGACAGACAAGACTAGACAGACAAGACTAGACAGACAAGACTAGACAGACAAGACTAGACAGACAAGACTAGACAGACAAGACTAGACAGACAAGACTAGACAGACAAGACTAGACAGACAAGACTAGACAGACAAGACTAGACAGACAAGACTAGACAGACAAGACTAGACAGACAAGACTAGACAGACAAGACTAGACAGACAAGACTAGACAGACAAGACTAGACAGACAAGACTAGACAGACAAGACTAGACAGACAAGACTAGACAGACAAGACTAGACAGACAAGACTAGACAGACAAGACTAGACAGACAAGACTAGACAGACAAGACTAGACAGACAAGACTAGACAGACAAGACTAGACAGACAAGACTAGACAGACAAGACTAGACAGACAAGACTAGACAGACAAGACTAGACAGACAAGACTAGACAGACAAGACTAGACAGACAAGACTAGACAGACAAGACTAGACAGACAAGACTAGACAGACAAGACTAGACAGACAAGACTAGACAGACAAGACTAGACAGACAAGACTAGACAGACAAGACTAGACAGACAAGACTAGACAGACAAGACTAGACAGACAAGACTAGACAGACAAGACTAGACAGACAAGACTAGACAGACAAGACTAGACAGACAAGACTAGACAGACAAGACTAGACAGACAAGACTAGACAGACAAGACTAGACAGACAAGACTAGACAGACAAGACTAGACAGACAAGACTAGACAGACAAGACTAGACAGACAAGACTAGACAGACAAGACTAGACAGACAAGACTAGACAGACAAGACTAGACAGACAAGACTAGACAGACAAGACTAGACAGACAAGACTAGACAGACAAGACTAGACAGACAAGACTAGACAGACAAGACTAGACAGACAAGACTAGACAGACAAGACTAGACAGACAAGACTAGACAGACAAGACTAGACAGACAAGACTAGACAGACAAGACTAGACAGACAAGACTAGACAGACAAGACTAGACAGACAAGACTAGACAGACAAGACTAGACAGACAAGACTAGACAGACAAGACTAGACAGACAAGACTAGACAGACAAGACTAGACAGACAAGACTAGACAGACAAGACTAGACAGACAAGACTAGACAGACAAGACTAGACAGACAAGACTAGACAGACAAGACTAGACAGACAAGACTAGACAGACAAGACTAGACAGACAAGACTAGACAGACAAGACTAGACAGACAAGACTAGACAGACAAGACTAGACAGACAAGACTAGACAGACAAGACTAGACAGACAAGACTAGACAGACAAGACTAGACAGACAAGACTAGACAGACAAGACTAGACAGACAAGACTAGACAGACAAGACTAGACAGACAAGACTAGACAGACAAGACTAGACAGACAAGACTAGACAGACAAGACTAGACAGACAAGACTAGACAGACAAGACTAGACAGACAAGACTAGACAGACAAGACTAGACAGACAAGACTAGACAGACAAGACTAGACAGACAAGACTAGACAGACAAGACTAGACAGACAAGACTAGACAGACAAGACTAGACAGACAAGACTAGACAGACAAGACTAGACAGACAAGACTAGACAGACAAGACTAGACAGACAAGACTAGACAGACAAGACTAGACAGACAAGACTAGACAGACAAGACTAGACAGACAAGACTAGACAGACAAGACTAGACAGACAAGACTAGACAGACAAGACTAGACAGACAAGACTAGACAGACAAGACTAGACAGACAAGACTAGACAGACAAGACTAGACAGACAAGACTAGACAGACAAGACTAGACAGACAAGACTAGACAGACAAGACTAGACAGACAAGACTAGACAGACAAGACTAGACAGACAAGACTAGACAGACAAGACTAGACAGACAAGACTAGACAGACAAGACTAGACAGACAAGACTAGACAGACAAGACTAGACAGACAAGACTAGACAGACAAGACTAGACAGACAAGACTAGACAGACAAGACTAGACAGACAAGACTAGACAGACAAGACTAGACAGACAAGACTAGACAGACAAGACTAGACAGACAAGACTAGACAGACAAGACTAGACAGACAAGACTAGACAGACAAGACTAGACAGACAAGACTAGACAGACAAGACTAGACAGACAAGACTAGACAGACAAGACTAGACAGACAAGACTAGACAGACAAGACTAGACAGACAAGACTAGACAGACAAGACTAGACAGACAAGACTAGACAGACAAGACTAGACAGACAAGACTAGACAGACAAGACTAGACAGACAAGACTAGACAGACAAGACTAGACAGACAAGACTAGACAGACAAGACTAGACAGACAAGACTAGACAGACAAGACTAGACAGACAAGACTAGACAGACAAGACTAGACAGACAAGACTAGACAGACAAGACTAGACAGACAAGACTAGACAGACAAGACTAGACAGACAAGACTAGACAGACAAGACTAGACAGACAAGACTAGACAGACAAGACTAGACAGACAAGACTAGACAGACAAGACTAGACAGACAAGACTAGACAGACAAGACTAGACAGACAAGACTAGACAGACAAGACTAGACAGACAAGACTAGACAGACAAGACTAGACAGACAAGACTAGACAGACAAGACTAGACAGACAAGACTAGACAGACAAGACTAGACAGACAAGACTAGACAGACAAGACTAGACAGACAAGACTAGACAGACAAGACTAGACAGACAAGACTAGACAGACAAGACTAGACAGACAAGACTAGACAGACAAGACTAGACAGACAAGACTAGACAGACAAGACTAGACAGACAAGACTAGACAGACAAGACTAGACAGACAAGACTAGACAGACAAGACTAGACAGACAAGACTAGACAGACAAGACTAGACAGACAAGACTAGACAGACAAGACTAGACAGACAAGACTAGACAGACAAGACTAGACAGACAAGACTAGACAGACAAGACTAGACAGACAAGACTAGACAGACAAGACTAGACAGACAAGACTAGACAGACAAGACTAGACAGACAAGACTAGACAGACAAGACTAGATAGACAAGACTAGACAGACTAGTCAAGACTAGTCAGACAAGACTAGTCAGACAAGACTAGATAGAGAAGACTAGACAGATAACTCTAGACAGACAAGACTTTTTTCTTTTTAAAGTGGTTCGGGGGAAGCTCTCACTAAACCCCCTATTCCACCTTGGCTTTAGTATGCGCCACCCTGGTATCGCATATTCTGCATTCATTCAGGGTGGGCAGCCCGGACGGTTTACTGAAAAACCGCCCTAGTTGTTGTCTCCCCGACCAGGAATCGAACCCGGGTCTCCCGCATTGAAAGGCGGGTATGTTGTCAACTACACCACCGAGGAGGACAGACAGGCAAGACTAGACAGGTAATAGTAGAGAGACAAGACTAGACAGACAAAACTAGACAGACAAGACTAGACAAATTATTAATTTGTATGTTTAAATTTGACATGTCAACGTAAGTTATATGTCATTTATGTCATATTTTGTCATTTATGTCAAATTTTTATTGGGTATTTAAATACCCAATTAAAAAATTGTACAATAAATATAAGTTAATGATATGTAGGCGACATATCTGTCTGTTTTCTGTCGGTGACCTTTGTGTCCTAATTTGTGCACAAATCCTTCTCCGCAAATTTAAGCATTTTATTTTTAAAGGAATTGCGAAACTCAGGAAGTTCTCCAACTGCCTTACTCAATTACTTTCTACGCAATAATTATAAAAACCACATAAAATCGCAAAAAGAAAAAATATATCTTCCTCGATTCATATATCATTTTAATTATATAAAAAATGATAATTATGTGTTAAAGAATGGATTAATAACACATTGATATTCCAAATTATATTTATTATGTGGACGTTGTGCAAGTGTTGCTTTAAGATTTTACCTAACTGTAGCAACTTTCCTTTTTCTTATATAACGAACTTCTCGGGTCGTTTTTTTTTGCGGTTTAGTGTAAAATCGCACAAATTGAAACAAAAAATAAAATTTTCTCTCGCCCTTCAATCAGTTTTAATATTAAGACTCCAACATTTTAGTCTTTCCTTAAAACTAAATTCTCTAAAACGCTCAAACAAAATTATGTTATCTTATTAAAATCTATAGTTCAAAAACTAGATTAACCAGATTGTTAATCTAGTTTTTGAGATAGCCCAGGGGTCGGCGAATAGTGGCTCGTGAGCCTCATGTGCCCTTTGCATAGACATTTGCGGCTCTTCAAGCATGAAACACTCCATCGTCCTTCGTTCAACAGTTAAGATTCGAGTTAACTCGATAACAACTCGTAAAAAATCAATCTATAAAATTATCTACAAAATGAGATATTACACGTTACAATTGAGTTGGAACTAACTGAGATACAAGCTATTCAAGGTAATTATTGCCACAAAAAATAGTTTCACAACAAAACATATAATGACAATATTATTGAAATGTCAAGGAGTTTTTTAATGAATTAATAGAATCTGTAAACTAGATTAAATTATCTTTCAAGTTATATACAACACATCTATGTAGTATTAAAACTTAGATAACAATCTATGTTTGAAAATTGACTATGACGGATATGTAATAATTTTGAAAATTCCTTCTTCTTCTAAGTCTTTTCCCGTTCATGTGGGGTCGACGTTTCTGACAAGTCGTTTCCAGTTTCCTCAGTCCCAAATGGTTTTTTCTGTTAACTGCTTCTCTCGGAGATAACCCTGCAAGCAGTCCATCCATCTTCTTCTAGGCCTGCCTCTTTCCCTTTTGCATCAAAAGGGAAAGAGATCAAGTACTCTCCTTCCTACATAACTCTCATCCCTGCGCTTTATGTGGCCATACCAGAGCAAGCGTCTTTCTTGCACCTTTTTGATATTTTAGTCACTTTTACGCTGCCTCGAATGGAGGTGTTTTTGATGTGATCGTTTCTTGTAAGACTACACATCCATCTTAGCATCTTCATTTCAGCTATTTCCAGTCGCTTGCACAATGACTGCCAAAGTTTCTGCTCCATATAGCATTGCAGGTCTCACTACACATTTATAGACTTTACCCTTTACTTGGATATTCCGTCTCCTGTCACAGAGAATACCAGATAACCTTTTCCAGTTTAACCAGGCAGCCTGAATCCGGTGGATAATTTTCAGATCTAGATTGCCATCGTCAGATACAGTGGATCCCAAATACTTTCTGTCCCTTGCCTGTAGCTGGCTATCATCCATCTGAATAGTTTCATTTCCAGTTCCTCCAAGGCACAGGTATTCGGTCTTATTCCTACTGATTTTAAGGCCTCTGTCCTCTATGGCTCTTCTCCGCCATTCCAGTTTATATTCAAGCTCTTCCCTGTTTGTGTTGCATAAAACAATATCATCTGCAAATAGCATACACCAAGGAGCTGATTCTCTTAAGCTTTCAGAAAAGACATCCATTATAAGATCAAAAATATAATGGCTTAGTGCAGATCCTTGGTGAAGACCTACTTGAAGCGATATACTATCTGACAATCCTACACTGCTTCTAATTCGTGTCCTTGCTCCACGGTACATATCCTGAACAATGCGCACATACTTCTCAGGTACTCCCTTGCGTCTCATGAATCTTCATACCTCCTGACGAGGCACCTGATCATAAGCTTTCTCTAGGTCTATGAATACCATATGTAGCTCTTCTCCCTGTGCTTTTCCATGACCTACCTAAGTGCAAAAATAGCTTCTGTTGTTCCTATTCCCGGCATACAACCTAAAAACCGGCAAAAAACCTAACCTAACTAACATCAGTATAATTTAGTCTTTTCTTCAATTATGAAAACTTAATAAAACTAAATTCTCTAAAAACACGTACGAACGAAATCTAGTTTTTGCGCTGGATTAACTCAAATGGCTTGAATTAAGTGATTACGATTTACCCTTGAGAAACTCAAAATCCTGTCGGTTTCGTCCGCGTATATTTGGTCTTCGACGTCTTTGACGATACTGTTTCTGTCAGATTCGGCCGCGGACACGGAAGCACAGAGGACACACAGTGACACGAAGAAACCTTTCAAAACCAACGACATTTTCCGTTGTCACATTCAGTTTTTTAAATCACAACACAATTATCACAGTATGACCAGACAATATCTAAACAGTGACTAGATTATAAGAGTGAAGATTTACAGTGTGGCGAATTATAAGGTTTGCGAAATTTCTGCAATTGGTCTGTGTCCGTTAAGGTTGCGAGATTTTTCACGCGGTTTGCGGTTTACTAATTCTCTAATTAACGGTCTTATTGACTAATACTTATTACTTTGTCAATTTCAATTCTGATTTGAACAATCGCAACGTTTTGCAATCGCGCTAAATTCAACAGATCAGCAAAAGTTTCTAAAACAATTCTAGTTCTACGACTTCTAGTCTATCGAGAATCGTCTTGTCTGTCTAGTCTTGTCTGTATAGTTTTATCTGTCTAGTCTTGTCTGTATAGTCTTGTCTGTCTAGTCTTGTCTGGCTAGCCTTGTCTGTCTAGTCTTGTCTGTCTAGTCTTGTCTGTCTAATCTTGTCTGTCTAGTCTTGTCTGAATAGTCTAGTCTCTTTAGTCTTATCCGTGTAGTCTTGTCTCTCTAGTCTAGTCTTGTCTGTCTAGTCTTATCCGTCCAGTCTTGTCTGTCTAGTCTTGTTTGTCTAGTCTTGTCTGTGTAGTCTTGTCTATCTAGCCTTGTATGCCTAGTCTTGTCTGTATAGTATTGTCTGTCCCGTCTTGTATGTCTAGTGTTGTCTGTCTAGTCTTGACTTGCCTGTCTAGTGTTGTCTGTCTAGTCTTGTCTGTCTAGTCTAATCTGTCTATTATTGTTTGTCTAGTCTTTTCTATCTAGTCGTGCCTTCTAGTCCTGTCTGTCTACTCTTGTCTGTCTAGTCCTGTCTGTCTACTCTTGTCTGTCTAGTCTTGTCTGTTTAGTCTTGTCTGTCTAGTCTTGTCTGTCTAGTCTTGTCTGTCTAGTTTTGTCTGTGTAAACCTGTCTGTTTAGTCTTGTCTGTCTAGTCTTGTCTGTCTAGTCCTGTCTGTCTAGTCTTGTCTGTCTAGTCTTGTCTGTCTAGTCTTGTCTGTCTAGTCTTGTCTGTCTAGTCTTGTCTGTCTAATCTTGTCTGCCTAGTCTTGCCTGTCTAGTCTTCTCTGTCTGGTCTTGTCTGTCTAGTCTTGTCTATTTAGTCTTTTCTGTCTAGTCTTGTCTGTCTAGTCCTGTCTGTTTAGTATTGCCTGTCTAGTATTGTCTGTCTAGTATTGTCTGTCTAGTCTTGTCAGTTTAGTCCTGTCCGTCTAGTCTTGTCTGTCTAGTATTGTCTGTCTAGTCTTGTCAGTTTAGTCCTGTCCGTCTAGTCTTGTCTGTCTAGTCTTGTCTGTCTAGTCTTGTCTGTCTAGTCTTGTCTGTCTAGTCTTGTCTGTCTAGTCTTGTCTGTCTAGTCTTGTCTGTCTAGTCTTGTCTGTCTAGTCTTGTCAGTCTAGTCTTGTCTGTCTAGTCTTGTCTGTCTAGTCTTGTCTGTCTAGTCTTGTCTGTCTAGTCTTGTCTGTCTAGTCTTGTCTGTCTAGTCTTGTCTGTCTAGTCTTGTCTGTCTAGTCTTGTCTGTCTAGTCTTGTCTGTCTAGTCTTGTCTGTCTATTCTTGTCAAAATTTTACATAAAATATCAAAGTTGTATTGTAATTGTATTGTAATTTTTTTATAAAAATTTGTTTTGTGACAAATGACATTTTTTACATTTCATTAAGAAATGTCACTGACATATCATTAACTTGTATTTAATCAATGTCAAAATATAAATTACTTGGAATTTTTTTATTGGATATTTAAATTTGACATGACAACGTAGATTATATGTCTTTTATGTCATTCTTTGTCATTTAATTTTTATGTTATTTATGTAAAATTTTTATTTGGGTATTTAAATTTTACATGCCGACGTAGATTATTGATCTACGATAATCTACGTCGACATGTAAAATTTAAATACCCAAATAAAAATTTTACATAAATAACATAAAAATTAAATGACAAAGAATGACATAAAAGACATATAATCTACGTTGTCATGTCAAATTTAAATATCCAATAAAAAAATTCCAAGTAATTTATATTTTGACATTGATTAAATACAAGTTAATGATATGTCAGTGACATTTCTTAATGATATGTCTTTTATGTCATTCTTTGTCATTTAATTTTTATGTCATTTATGTCCAAATTTTAATTGGGTATTTAAATTTAACATGATAACGTAGATCACATGTTTTTTTATGTCATTTTTTGTCATTTAATATACTTGTCATTTATGTGAAAATTTTGAATTAGGCATTTTAATTTGACATATCAACGCATATTTTACTTCATTTATATCACATTTTGTCATTTAATTTATATGTCATTGATGTCAAATTATTAATTACGTATTTAATTTGCCATGTTAACGTAGATTATATGACATTAATGTTATATTTTGTTATTTATCTCAATTTTTAAATCTTACATGACGACGTAGATTATATGTCATTTATGTCATTAACTTTATATGTCATTTATGTCAAATATTTAATTGGGTATTTAAATTTGACATGACAATGTAGAGTATATGTCTTTTTTGTCATTTTTTGTCATTTACTTTATGTGTCATTTATGTCAAATTTTTAATTGGGTATTTAAATTTAACTTGCCGACGTAGAATATATGTCATTTATGTCATATTTTGTCATATAATTTATGTCATGCATGTCAAGTTTTTAATTGGGTATTTAAATTTTACATAGAAATGTAGATTATATGTCATTTATGTCACGTTTTGTTATTTAATTTATGTCAAATTTTAATTGGGTATTTAAGTTTGACATGTCAACGTAGGTTATATGTCATTTATGTCATATTTTGTCATTTATGTCAAATTTTTAATTGGGTATTTAAATTTGACTTCAACGTAGATTATATGTCATCTATGTCATATTTTGTCATTAACGTCATATATTTAATTAATGTCATTTATGTCATATATTTAATTGGGTATTTAAATTTGACATGAGAATGTAGATTATATGTCTTTTATGTCATATTTTGTCATTTACTTTATATGTTATTTATGTCAAATTTTTAATTCGGTATTTAAATTTTACATTCCGACGTAGATTATTTGTCAATATGTCATATTTTGTCATGTAATTTATGTCATTCATGTCTAATTTTTAATTGGGTATTTCAATTTTACATGTCACTGTAGGTTATATGTCATTTATGTCTCATTTGGTACTTAATTTATATGTCATTTATGTCAAGTTAGAAGTTATATGTCATTTATGTCATATTTTGTCATTAATGTCAAAATATTTATCGTGTATTTAAATTTGACTTCAACGTAGATTATATGTCATTTATGTCATATTTTGTCATTAACTTTATATGTTATTTATCTCAAATATTTAATTGGGTATTTAAATTTGACATGACAACGTAGGTTATGTGTCATTTACATCGTATTTTTACATTTATGTCAAATTTTTAATTGGGTATTTAAATTTTACTTCAACGTAGATGTCTTTAATGTAATATTTTGTCATTTACTTTATATGTCATTTATGTAAAATTTTAATTGGCTATTTAAATTTGATTGAGTTGTCAACATAGGTTGTATGTCATTACTGTCATATTTTGTCATTTACGTCAAATTTTTAATTGGATATTTATCTAGTCTTGTCTGTCTAGTTCTGTCCTTCTAGTCTTGTCTGCCTAGTTTTGTCTGTTTAGTCTTGTGTGTCTAGTCTTGTATGTCTAGCCTTTTCTGTCTAGTCTTGTCTATTTAGTCTTTTCTGTCTAGTCTTGTCTGTCTAGTCTTGTCTGACTAGTTTTGTCTGTCTAGTCTTGTCTGTCTGTCCTCCTCGGTGGAGTAGTTGACAAAAACCGACTTTCAATGCGGGAGACGCGGGTACGAATCCTGGTCGGGGAGATAACAACAAGTGCGGTTTTTACTAACTGTCCAGGATGCCCACCGTAAATTAATGCAAAATATGCGATACTGGGGTGGCGCATACTAAAAGCCTATGTGGATTAGGGGGTTTAGTTTTGTATGTCTAGTCTTATCTGCCTAGTCTTGTCCGTCTAGTCTTGTCAGTCTAGTTTTGTCTGTCTAGTCTGTCTAATCTGTCCAGTCTTGTCTGTCTAGTCTTGTATGTCTTGTCTTGTCTGGCTAGTCTTGTCTGTCTAGTCTTGTCTGTCTAATCTTGTCTGTCTAGTCTTGTCTGTCTAGTCTAGTCTGTCTAGTTTTGTCGGTCTAGTCTTGTCTGTCTAGTCTTGTCTGTTTAGTCTCGTCTGTCTAGTCTTGTCTCTCTAGTCATGTCTGTCTAGTTTTGTCTGTCTAGTCTTGTGTGTCTAGTCTTGTCTGTCTAGTCTTCTTACCTCTTTGGCTTTTAGTATGCGTGACCCCGGTATCGCGTATTTTGCATTCATACAGGGTGGCCGGCGGGTCTCCCGCATTGCCAGGCGGGTATGTTGTCAACTACACTACGGAGGAGAACAGTCTTGTCTGTCTAGTCATGTTTGTTTAGTCTTGTCTGTCTAGTCTTCTCTGCCTAGTCTTGTTTGTCTGGATTTGTCTGTCTAACCTTGTCTCTCTAGTCTTGTCTGTCTAGTAATATCTGTCTAGTCTTGTCTGTCTGTTCTTGTCTGTCTAGTCTTGTCTGTTTAGTCTCGTCTGTCTACTCTTGTCTGTCTAGTTTTGTCTCTCTGGTCATGTCTGTCTAGTCTTGTATGTCTAGTCTTGTCTGTCTAGTCTTCTTACCACTTTGGCTTTTAGTATGCGTCACGCCGGTATCGCGTATTTTGCATTCATTCAGGGTGGTCGCCGGGTCTCCCGCATTGCCGGGCGGGTATGTTGTCAACTACACTACGGAGGAGAACAGTCTTGTCTGTCTAGTCAGTCTGTTTAGTCTTGTCTGTCTAGTCTTGTCAGTCTGGATTTGTCTGTCTAATCTTGTCTGTCAGGTCTTGTCTGTCTAGTCTTGTCTGTCTAGTCTTGTCTGTCTAGTCTTGTCTGTCTAGTCTTGTCTGTCCAGTCTTGTCTGTCTAGTCTTGTCTGTCTATTCTTGTTTGTCTAGTCTTGTCTGTCCAGTCTTGTCTGCCTAGTCTAGTCTCTTCTGTTTAGTCTTCTCTGTCAAGACTTGTCTGTCTAGTCTTGTCTGTCTAGTAATCAAATCAAAGTATTGTCTGTTCAAAGCAGTTGTTTACATAATCCGCACACAAACTTTACTCTTAAATCTACCCAAACAATAATAAAACCTTAAAATATCAAATACTAAACTACTTTCGATATTTTCAAGTAAGTAATTGAAAGTAATTTGAGAATCACAGATAGTTTTTTGGAGCTGTCGAATCGGCGTGAGGTGTAATAAACTAATTGTTGCGAGTTCGCGCGCGCGCTAGGAACTAATTCTGCCGGCTGCGAGAATTCAGCGCGAAGTATCCAGCAGCGAGGAGAAAAAGTGCGAAGGACGACGACGCTCGCCTAGGGTTTCGCCTTCTCCCGACGAGCGTTTCGTCTCCAAACAAAATCACAAGTGGAAATTGTACGTTCACTTACAAAAAATTTTGCTAGAAACGGTTGTTTTTGAATGTGTTAATTGCAAGAATTTATTTCGCCGCATTGCAGTTGCCTTTCAAGGGCGCTACTAATTTACTTCTATTTATCCACATTTAACCTACATATCATTAAAAAAAAAATCGTTTTTAATCGATAATTTAATTAATATAAAAAACTGTATGTAAACTATAATCTAGTTGCAAGCAGGTGCAGCCCTAGGAATTCCATTATCCTAATTAGTTTACCACATCACGCAATATGCAACCAAATACTATGATTACTTGATAGGATAATACGTGTCTGATTCCAATTGCTTGAATTGGTAAAATCATACAACATTATAGATAATCAGATAAACTTAATAAAGACGGAACAAAGCTTGACTATACAAATATACTCAACCTTTCCGGAGCTCTATAATACTAATGAGTCCCCCTAGGACTACCAAAAACAAATCTCGTATGAAATTTGTCAGTTATTCTATAGCTTTCAGTCCACCTTCGTGGCACTCAACTTGACTTAAATATAATTCTAATCCCATTACATTGAGATTTGTATAGAAGAAGTTCAATAAGAAAAGAGTCCTATGTTATCGAATTCACTAATTGACTAATAACATAAATAAATATAATTACTAGTACGGTTTCGCTCCTGCACTTACATGCTACCAGAGACCATGTGGGTTACTAGAAAATGACATAACCTGATAAATAATATGATGAAAATATAAAATAAAAATAAAATATAAATATAAAATGATGATAAATATAAATATAAAAATGAAATATATAATCATGAACATCCATAGACGCGTTTCTGCCTTTTGGCTTCATCAGTATGGACTTATCATCTAATCTCAAATTGAATTACAATTAAATATAATCTACAACTTTTTTTAAAGAAATTCAAATTTGACACATTTTTAGCAATTTCCTGTCACTTATTGCATGTTTTTGCCAGAGAATAATTTAGCCGAATTCCTTACGCATCCTTCCTTTTCGTGTTTTATTAAAAACAAGAAACAAAATTTGGACACGCTTTTTAATTATCAGAATTAATCAAATGGGTCTTATTCCCTGAACATTTCTAATTTCCGCATTGTTACAGTGACATTCTAATTAGTGGGATTACATTAGTTAGACTTATATAAACATTTGATTGGTAAAAGTCTAATGGAGAATATTAGACGGGATATGATGAAAAAAGTGAAGGCGGCAATACCTTGACATTTGCATACGCAGTTCCCGCAATCCAACAGGACATATTGCATGAACTAGTAAACTAAATATAAATTCTCAGTGCAGCGCAATGAATATTTATATTAGTTTACTAGATACCAGATCATACGCACGTGACTAACTTATTGTTAGTAACTAATCCTTAATCTTTACAAAAACATAGTTTACAACACTGCTTCCCAAACTTTTTGATGTCGCGGCTCCCCTGCATGTCATATCGATAAACCACGGCCCCCTAATTATTTTTAGAATTGGTTAAAACAAAATGTTGCTTTGTGCATACATACATACATACATACATACATATATATATATGTATACTATTTTTCAAGGAAGTTGATTGATTTAATCAAAAGTTAAATGGTTTTCTATGTTGCGTCTGTAATGGACTTATAATAGCATTCATATGCCTGCGGTTATGGTTGGCCGAGTGCTGTTTTGAGTTAATGGCTTCAAGGTTGGCACTGAAAGTCAGAGCTGTCAGTGACAAATTTTCGCTACGAGCGTAGCCAGGAGTTTTCTAATGTACAAGTGCTGAAAAACGCCATACGAACGAGATTTTTTATAGTATTTTTGCTATTTTGCGCTCTTTTATGCCATTTCTAAATAGAAAAATTGGTAACACTGATACTTGACATTTCACTGACACTTTAAAAATTAAACACTTAGAAATTAATTTAAAGGTTAAAATTGAAATGGATAAGAAAGTATCTTGTACTCCAACTGAAATTCATCAAATTGTTACAAATACGGTGAGAAATTTGTTGCCGGAAAAATCACGTCCACGATATGAAAAACAATATAGTAAATTTAACGAGTGGTGCATTGAAAATAATGTTGAAAACAGTTTGGAAAATGTTTTACTTGCTTACTTCGAATTAGAACGTAAGAAGTATAAACCATCAAGGCGTCAGACGGATATGTCTGTAGACGACATAGAATACAGGTCCGATTCCATCATTGTCCCTAAAACAAAATTACACTCCAAGAAAAAAAAAAATACAAAAATACAATAACAGAAATGCACCAATTTGCTTTCTAAAACTGGGGTTCCTAAGGTCTAAGAGTTCCTAAACTCCACATCTACCATGCTCTCTTGAAGAGAGTCGTCTCTACTCGTCCCTGTAGTCAATGTCAATGTAGGTTATATGTCATTTATGTCAAATTTGAATTGGGTATTTAAATTTTATATGTCAACGTAGGTTATATGTCATTTACGTTATATTTTGTCATTTGTGTCAAATTTTTATTTGGGTATTTAAATTTGTCTTCAACGTTGATTATATGTCATTTACATATTTTGTCATTAACTGTATATGTCATTTATGTAAAATATTTAATTGGGTATTTAAATTTGACAGGACAACGTAGATTATATGTCTTATGTCATTTATGTCAGGGATGTTTTATGTCATTATTTGTCATTTAATTTTTATGTCATTTATGTCATATTTTTAATTTGATATTTAAATTTAACATGATAACGTAGATTATATATTTTTTATAATTTTTTAATTGGGCATTTAAATTTGACATATCAACGTATATTACAAGTCATTTATGTCATATACATAATTGGGTATTTAAATTGTACATGCTAATGTAGGTTATATGTCATTTATATCACATTTTGATATTTAATTTTTATGTCATTTATGTCAAATTTTAATTGGGTATTTAAATTTGACATGTCAACGTAGGTTATAAGTCATTTATGTCGTATTTTGTCATTTCTGTCAAATTTTGAATTGGGTATTTAAATTTGACCTTAATGTAGATTAAATGTCATTTATATCATATTTTGTCATTTACTTTATACGTCATTTATGTAAAATATTTAATTGGATATTTAAATTTGACATGACAATGTAGATAATATGTCATTTTTGTCATTTACTTTATATGTCATTTACGTCAATTTTTTAATTAGGTTCTAATTGACAACTATTTATAACAGTCACATAGACAATGCCTACTCAAAATTGAAAAGTTTTAATAACATCCACTTTGGGACAGCTTTACTAATTAAATCAAGGGAGGGACACGGAAATCTTCTGTTACTCTTTAGCACACAGCGCTCAAGATGCATTGTGTGAGCCTTTCGCTACGTCAAAGCAAGTAACGAGAAAGGTCAAGACCTAATATGTCAGGGGCTGAAGGCCATAGGTTTATGTACTAGTAAAGTAACATAAGATAGTTGTAATTTGTGTAACCTCAATCCTTAGGTAAAACGAGAAAACTCACCTTTGTGTGTTATATTTCCGGAAGCTTTGCATGGGTCCCATGTGCAACGTTAGATAAAGAGACACGATTGTTGTCCAATTTTCCGACGTATGCATGATATACGATTCCTTTGTTTGGTTTGTACACGATACAACAATTGGTCCGGAGACGAGGAACTGCTGAAGAACTCGCCAACAAAGGTGAGGTTTCTCGTTTTACCTAAGGAGTGAGGTTACACAAATTACAACTATCTTATGTTACTTTACTAGTACATAAACCTATGGCCTTCAGCCCCTGACATATTAGGTCTTGACCTTTCTCGTTACTTGCTTTGACGTAGCGAAAGGCTCACACAATGCATCTTGAGCGCTGTGTGCTAAAGAGTAACAGAAGATTTCCGTGTCCCTCCCTTGATTTAATTAGTAAAGCTGTCCCAAAGTGGATCATGGTCATTTATGTCGTATTTTATTTGTCTGTAGACGACATAGAATACAGGTCCGATTCCATCATTGTGCCTAAAACAAAATTACACTCCAAGAAAAAAAAAAATACAAAAATACAATAACAGAAATGCACCAATTTGCTTTCTAAAACTGGGGTTCCTAAGGTCTAAGGGTTCCTAAACTCCACATCTACCATGCTCTCTTGAAGAGAGTCGTCTCTACTCGTCCCAGTAGTCAATATCAATGTAGGTTATATGTCATTTATGTCAAATTTTGTTATTTAATTTTTGTCATTTATGTCAAATTTGAATTGGGTATTTAAATTTTATATGTCAACGTAGGTTATATGTCATTTACGTTATATTTTGTCATTTGTGTCAAATTTTTATTTGGGTATTTAAATTTATCTTCAACGTTGATTATATGTCATTTACATATTTTGTCATTAACTGTATATGTCATTTATGTAAAATATTTAATTGGGTATTTAAATTTGACAGGACAACGTAGATTATATGTGTTTTATGTCATTATTTGTCATTTAATTTTTATGTCATTTATGTCATATTTTTAATTTGATATTTAAATTTAACATGATAACGTAGATTATATATTTTTTATCATTTTTTAATTGGGCATTTAAATTTGACATATCAACGTATATTACAAGTCATTTATGTCATATTTTGTCATCATTTATGTCATATCATGTCATAATTGGGTATTTAAATTTTACAGGCTAATGTAGGTTATATGTCATTTATATCACATTTTGATATTTAATTTTTATGTCATTTATGTCAAATTTTAATTGGGTATTTAAATTTGACATGTCAGCGTAGGTTATAAGTCATTGATGTCGTATTTTGTCATTTCTGTCAAATTTTAAATTGGGTATTTAAATTTGACCTTAATGTAGATTAAATGTCATTTATATCATATTTTGTCATTTACTTTATACGTCATTTATGTAAAATATTTAATTGGATATTTAAATTTGACATGACAATGTAGATTATATGTCATTTTTGTCATTTACTTTATATGTCATTTACGTCAATTTTTTAATTAGGTTCTAATTGACAACTATTTATAACAGTCACATAGACAATGCCTACTCAAAATTGAAAAGTTTTAATAACATCCACTTTGGGACAGCTTTACTAATTAAATCAAGGGAGGGACACGGAAATCTTCTGTTACTCTTTAGCACACAGCGCTCAAGATGCATTGTGTGAGCCTTTCGCTACGTCAAAGCAAGTAACGAGAAAGGTCAAGACCTAATATGTCAGGGGCTGAAGGCCATAGGTTTATGTACTAGTAAAGTAACATAAGATAGTTGTAATTTGTGTAACCTCAATCCTTAGGTAAAACGAGAAAACTCACCTTTGTGTGTTATATTTCCGCAAGCTTTGCATGGGTCCCATGTGCAACGTTAGATAAAGAGACACGATTGTTGTCCAATTTTCCGACGTATGCATGATATACGATTCCTTTGTTTGGTTTGTACACGATACAACAATTGGTCCGGAGACGAGGAACTGCTGAAGAACTCGCCAACAAAGGTGAGGTTTCTCGTTTTACCTAAGGAGTGAGGTTACACAAATTACAACTATCTTATGTTACTTTACTAGTACATAAACCTATGGCCTTCAGCCCCTGACATATTAGGTCTTGACCTTTCTCGTTACTTGCTTTGACGTAGCGAAAGGCTCACACAATGCATCTTGAGCGCTGTGTGCTAAAGAGTAACAGAAGATTTCCGTGTACCTCCCTTGATTTAATTAGTAAAGCTGTCCCAAAGTGGATCATGGTCATTTATGTCGTATTTTATTTGTCTGTAGACGACATAGAATACAGGTCCGATTCCATCATTGTGCCTAAAACAAAATTACACTCCAAGAAAAAAAAAATACAAAAATACAATAACAGAAATGCACCAATTTGCTTTCTAAAACTGGGGTTCCTAAGGTCTAAGGGTTCCTAAACTCCACATCTACCATGCTCTCTTGAAGAGAGTCGTCTCTACTCGTCCCAGTAGTCAATATCAATGTAGGTTATATGTCATTTATGTCAAATTTTGTTATTTAATTTTTGTCATTTATGTCAAATTTGAATTGGGTATTTAAATTTTATATGTCAACGTAGGTTATATGTCATTTACGTTATATTTTGTCATTTGTGTCAAATTTTTATTTGGGTATTTAAATTTATCTTCAACGTTGATTATATGTCATTTACATATTTTGTCATTAACTGTATATGTCATTTATGCAAAATATTTAATTGGGTATTTAAATTTGACAGGACAACGTAGATTTTTATGTCATTATTTGTCATTTAATTTTTATGTCATTTATGTCATATTTTTAATTTGATATTTAAATTTAACATGATAACGTAGATTATATATTTTTTATAATTTTTTAATTGGGCATTTAAATTTGACATATCAACGTATATTACAAGTCATTTATGTCATATTTTGTCATCATTTATGTCATATCATGTCATAATTGGGTATTTAAATTTTACATGCTAATGTAGGTTATATGTCATTTATATCACATTTTGATATTTAATTTTTATGTCATTTATGTCAAATTTTAATTGGGTATTTAAATTTGACATGTCAACGTAGGTTATAAGTCATTTATGTCGTATTTTGTCATTTCTGTCAAATTTTGAATTGGGTATTTAAATTTGACCTTAATGTAGATTAAATGTCATTTATATCATATTTTGTCATTTACTGTATACGTCATTTATGTAAAATATTTAATTGGATATTTAAATTTGACATGACAATGTAGATTATATGTCATTTTTGTCATTTACTTTATATGTCATGCCTTGACGTCAATTTCTTAATTAGGTTCTAATTGACAACTATTTATAACAGTCACATAGACAATGCCTACTCAAAATTGAAAAGTTTTAATAACATCCACTTTGGGACAGCTTTACTAATTAAATCAAGGGAGGGACACGGAAATCTTCTGTTACTCTTTAGCACACAGCGCTCAAAATGCATTGTGTGAGCCTTTCGCTACGTCAAAGCAAGTAACGAGAAAGGTCAAGACCTAATATGTCAGGGGCTGAAGGCCATAGGTTTATGTACTAGTAAAGTAACATAAGATAGTTGAAATTTGTGTAACCTCACTCCTTAGGTAAAACGAGAAAACTCACCTTTGTGTGTTATATTTCCGCAAGCTTTGCATGGGTCCCATGTGCAACGTTAGATAAAGAGACACGATTGTTGTCCAATTTTCCGACGTATGCATGATATACGATTCCTTTGTTTGGTTTGTACACGATACAACAATTGGTCCGGAGACGAGGAACTGCTGAAGAACTCGCCAACAAAGGTGAGGTTTCTCGTTTTACCTAAGGAGTGAGGTTACACAAATTACAACTATCTTATGTTACTTTACTAGTACATAAACCTATGGCCTTCAGCCCCTGACATATTAGGTCTTGACCTTTCTCGTTACTTGCTTTGACGTAGCGAAAGGCTCACACAATGCATCTTGAGCGCTGTGTGCTAAAGAGTAACAGAAGATTTCCGTGTCCCTCCCTTGATTTAATTAGTAAAGCTGTCCCAAAGTGGATCATGGTCATTTATGTCGTATTTTATTTGTCTGTAGACGACATAGAATACAGGTCCGATTCCATCATTGTGCCTAAAACAAAATTACACTCCAAGAAAAAAAAAATACAAAAATACAATAACAGAAATGCACCAATTTGCTTTCTAAAACTGGGGTTCCTAAGGTCTAAGGGTTCCTAAACTCCACATCTACCATGCTCTCTTGAAGAGAGTCGTCTCTAGTCGTCCCAGTAGTCAATATCAATGTAGGTTATATGTCATTTATGTCAAATTTTGTTATTTAATTTTTGTCATTTATGTCAAATTTGAATTGGTTATTTAAATTTTATATGTCAACGTAGGTTATATGTCATTTACGTTATATTTTGTCATTTGTGTCAAATTTTTATTTGGGTATTTAAATTTATCTTCAACGTTGATTATATGTCATTTACATATTTTGTCATTAACTGTATATGTCATTTATGTAAAATATTTAATTGGGTATTTAAATTTGACAGGACAACGTAGATTTTTTATGTCATTATTTGTCATTTAATTTTTATGTTATTTATGTCATATTTTTAATTTGATATTTAAATTTAACATGATAACGTAGATTATATATTTTTTATAATTTTTTAATTGGGCATTTAAATTTGACATATCAACGTATATTACAAGTCATTTATGTCATATTTTGTCATCATTTATGTCATATCATGTCATAATTGGGTATTTAAATTTTACATGCTAATCTAGGTTATATGTCATTTATATCACATTTTGATATTTAATTTTTATGTCATTTATGTCAAATTTTAATTGGGTATTTAAATTTGACATGTCAATGTAGGTTATAAGTCATTTATGTCGTATTTTGTCATTTCTGTCAAATTTTGAATTGGGTATTTAAATTTGACCTTAATGTGGATTAAATGTCATTTATATCATATTTTGTCATTTACTTTATACGTCATTTATGTAAAATATTTAATTGGATATTTAAATTTGACATGACAATGTAGATTATATGTCATTTTTGTCATTTACTTTATATGTCATTTACGTCAATTTTGTAATTAGGTTCTAATTGACAACTATTTATAACAGTCACATAGACAATGCCTACTCAAAATTGAAAAGTTTTAATAACATCCACTTTGGGACAGCTTTACTAATTAAATCAAGGGAGGGACACGGAAATCTTCTGTTACTCTTTAGCACACAGCGCTCAAGATGCATTGTGTCAGCCTTTCGCTACGTCAAAGCAAGTAACGAGAAAGGTCAAGACCTAATATGTCAGGGGCTGAAGGCCATAGGTTTATGTACTAGTAAAGTAACATAAGATAGCTGTAATTTGTGTAACCTCACTCCTTAGGTAAAACGAGAAAACTCACCTTTGTGTGTTATATTTCCGCAAGCTTTGCATGGGTCCCATGTGCAACGTTAGATAAAGAGACACGATTGTTGTCCAATTTTCCGACGTATGCATGATATACGATTCCTTTGTTTGGTTTGTACACGATACAACAATTGGTCCGGAGACGAGGAACTGCTGAAGAACTCGCCAACAAAGGTGAGGTTTCTCGTTTTACCTAAGGAGTGAGGTTACACAAATTACAACTATCTTATGTTACTTTACTAGTACATAAACCTATGGCCTTCAGCCCCTGACATATTAGGTCTTGAGCTTTCTCGTTACTTGCTTTGACGTAGCGAAAGGCTCACACAAAGCATCTTGAGCGCTGTGTGCTAAAGAGTAATAGAAGATTTCCGTGTCCCTCCCTTGATTTAATTAGTAAAGCTGTCCCAAAGTGGATGTTATTAAAACTTTTCAATTTTTAATTAGGTATTTCAATTTTACATGCCGAGGTAAATTATATGTCATTTATGTCGTATTTTATTTGTCTGTAGACGACATAGAATACAGGTCCGATTCTATCATTGTGCCTGTATCTAAAACAAAATTACATTCCAAGAAAATTTATTTTTAAATTTAAAAAATACAAAAATACAATAACGGAAATGCACCAATTTGCTTTCTAAAACTGGGGTTCCTAAGGTCTAAGGGTTCCTAAACTCCACATCTGCCATGCTCTTTAGAAGGGAGTCGTCTCTACTCGTCCCTCGTTATTTCAATATAATATATGTTATATTTAAGTTATATTTTGCATAGTTCGGTTGAACCCCCGATCCTACACCGCCACCCCCCCCCCCCCCCCCTTGGCTACACCCAATGACGCTTCCTTAAAAATGAAAATTGAATTGTCGAAAATGCTTGGGTCTGAGCAAGCAAATATCAACTTACCTGGATGTTCTTCTAGTGCCCCACAGTTGCAATTTGATAGCAACAGTAATAGTAGCACTATATATATGTAAGGTTCTGGGTGTGAGTGTTACTGCTCAAGAATCATCCAATGTCACTATAAATCTCGCCAAAAATTTAACACTGACAGCTCTGAATTTCAGTGCCAACCTTGAAAAAATCAACTCATAACAGCACTCGGCGAGCCATTACCGCACGCATATGAGTGCTGTTATGAGTCCATAACAGACGCAAAATAGAAAATAGTATATTAAAGGAGGAGTTTTGTAAGTAGGGTTTAGTAAGGACGCGTGTTGAAAATTCGCGCTTACTGAACTCGTTCTTTAAGATGATATTACGATATTTAATTTCTGTTGACCACGACATTGTTTTGTTATTATCTTCAAGAAATTCATGCAAAGAATTAAACATGCTTGTGCTTCCTTGTCCAAAGCTCTTGGTACCTATGGAGATGTTTTTTTTAAACCTTGTAGCTTATTGTTAAGAATCAATAAATTAGTACTTTTTCTCTGAAGAGAAAGATTCAGTACAATAACCTTTTCGAAAATATCATAATAAATTGGGCAGCTAAATCTGGTTTATTTTCTAGAAGATATATCCTAAGCTCGTCATTATTCCTATCATATCATTCGTCGTAATTTCAATATTTTAACGGAGTTTATAATTTTAATGTGCGTAATTGACACTTGAACTTATTTAACGAAGATATATTAATGTGTTATATTCGCGGCCCCCTTATAGGGTAAGCCCCGGCCCCCTAGGGGGCCGGGCCCACCACTTTGGGGAGCACTGGTTTACAAGACGAAAGATACTAACATACGAAGGATATCGTCTATTTCGAAGGATATCTTTTTCCGTGACAATGTGTGATTACTGTCACGGAAAAATACTCCACGGAAATTTTCTGTCACGGAAAAATACATCGAAAGCGATTTCCGCAAACGATTGAAATTCTACGGGCACGTTATGACACTAGGTGACAACCGATTAACATGGAGAGTTTTGAAGTACCTAGAGAAAATGAAAACGACTACAGTCTGGGTAAAGCCGGTCCAAATTGATCTGAAAAACGCCAACATCTCAACGACAGACATCGCAAGTCGAAAAATTTTTAGACATAAGGTCTACAGCTGGGAAATTATATCAAAGGGAAAACTCAAAATAACAAGAGGAAAATGGACAGATGAACGTCGAGCTAATCATAGCGAGATGATGCAACAATCCTGGAAGAACAAGAAAAATAACAGCAACAGGTCATACATAATTTGCTTTATGTGATCCCCTGTGGGTCTAAACAATGTAAATAAATAAATGGTTTGCAACTTCTTGTTTAGGTCTGTTTTGCTTTAAGAGTAGACAAGCCTAAAATAATAACTGCAACATGTAGACCAAATTTAGGGTAGGTTTAGGATGCACTTAGATTTCCTTAAAAATAATGATTAGTTTCCCAGTTCTCCAGGCGACCAAATGTTGGGAAATTTCGCTCGATTTCGCCAATGTTAAGTCACACCTTGCGAACGGAAGCGGCTAGCCATGCAATTTGTATATTTACAACCAGCAGGGAAAACACTTCCAGACACACTTTGAAATTTTCCATTCACTTGATAAACGATTAACGATTTTAAGAAAATACACTATCTCACATTTCCGACTGATTTCACCCTGTTTCACATAACTTTTGAACGGCTCACAAAAAACCAATCGCTTCAGCGTCCCAAAATTACTCCGAAAACGTATATAATATTCCCTAAGAAGCTTTCAGTTAAGAAATACCATCGACAAGGTAAGTCTACCGCGGAAACGACGAAATGCGAGAAAATCGTTTTTTTCAAAATCGTTATTTTTTTAGTCACAGCAAAATTTAAAAATGTTTCTGAAAGCATTTTTGGTGCTGATTACAGATATGTAAATTATATTTCGCTAGCTCTTTCGGTTCACTTTCGTGGAGATCACGGAAAGTCGTGAATTTCCCCGGGACAATCTTAGTGTAACCATAGGAAAATGACCTTCTGAAAACGATGTCGCAATCCGTTTTTAATTATCTGCAACCGTTTCCAAGATATCTACTTAGCAAATCGAGAATCGGGTAAATTTCAGTTTGAAATTTATCGACGAATTAATGAATATTTCCGGATAATTCACACATCGTCACATGTCCAATAGCCACCGTTTTGATTTCGCCCGAAATGCTTGATGTGCTCAGTCATGTCGTCTGGTCCAGCGGCCTTATGTAGCTTATGTAGCCTTGGTTTGCATTTTTTTATGGCGGTGTTCAGCTCTTCCATGGTAAAGGGGGTGGACAGTTGGGTCGTTTCGTAACCCTCTATTCGGTTAATATTGGTGGCTTTCTTGGAGGGCATTTGATCTGGTTTGCCATTTTTCACGAGCTGAGTGGCTATTTGATCTGCTGTTACGTTGGCATGGGCTCTTGAGTGGGTTGGGTCGTTATTTAAGCGCTTTAATAGTCTCCACGCTTTGTGGCTACTTATGCTCGTATCAAGCTCCTCCATCAGTTCTCCCTCTTGGTCTCGGATATAAAGGTGATTAGTTGTTTGCCCGCCTCTATTGTGTTTTCTCCGAGGGGGTTGGCTTCGAACAGGGTTAAGTAGTTATGTAATTGGGCTTTCGACGTTGTTGTTAGGCCTTGAATATAATTAGTGTTGCAGCCTCTAGGGATGGAGAGAAATTTTTTTACGGTATCCACAAAGCTATCATAGGAGCTCGCGATGGGCGCGTGTCTGTCCACTGCAGAATCCAACAGTTTCTGGAATTTGGTCCAGTTGGCTTTTCGGAAGTTATATCTGCGTCTAAATGGGATGTTATGAGGTCGAAATATGGCCATGACTTGACACTATTGGCCGGTGCTGTGTGTTTGGGATGGGTGGGCCCATGACGCATTGCAGGTTTATCCGATCGCTCAAAAACATCAGGTCTGGGTTAAATCTTCTACGCCATCTGGCACTATTGAAGGAGGCCGGGGCAGCTTATTGTCGTGCAACAGGGTTACTTTGCTTGCATCTGCCCACTGGATCACTGCTTCCCCATTTCTGTCGTCGTCGTGGTATCCCCATAGGCTACTATGGCTGTTGAAATCTCCGACCACGTCGTTGGCCCTTATTTCAGTGTGTGGTGGCTTGTACACAGAGGTGCAGTTGTTCAGTTCTACTGTTAATACCTCGATTTCATTTTCCTCAGCTACGTTAGTTGACTGGACGAACTTGTCGGGCTTAATGAAAATTGCGCTTCCGTATTGTCTATGAGGCCTTTCGGCAGCAAGCCGCATTCCTTGGATTTTGGGTCTCTCTTGGTTACCATCTCTGTGGGTCTCCTGTATGCATAGGGCATCACAGTTGTATTGTTGGCATAGGTCTTGCAGTAGCAGTTCCTTACATGCGGATATACCCTCGATGTTGACAGAGATAATAGTCATCTTTGGGCCTGAGAAGGTCCTTTGTGAGTACATTTTCTAATGCAAGGGGAAAGGAGACTAGTTTCGCTTTTTCGTTGTGCTTCTGGTGTTTTGGTGCTTCTGGTGTGAAAGGATCAGCCAGCCGAACCTGTTGCCCAGGGGACGCCCGAATGTATATTTAACACATTCTACGAGGAGGCTTCTTTCATGTCCTCCAAGAGGAGCAGTGAGAGTCCATCACCTTGAACTTCACCTTAGATGTTGTGTCTGTCAGTGTTTGTTTGATCAGTCGCAGTGTCTTGTCGTCCAAACCTTGTTCGTGTTGAACAATGACTGGCGGTCGACGGAGTCATATGCCTTCTTGAAGCCAACGAAGGGTGCATATAACTGGAGTGTTCCTGAGGGCTTTGATTTGCGGGGTAGTCTTCAGACTAAAGATTTGTTTTGCACCAGGACGGAAGCCTGTCTGGTATTCGCCGATCTTGTGCTCCAGATGCTCCTGTGTCCTTTGGGGTATGCACGCTGAGAATATCTTGTATGTGACTTGTATTAGTGAGATGGCATTTACATCTGTGGGGTCGCCCTTTTTGTGCAGAGGGTGGATCAGTGCACATTTCCAGTAACTTTTCTTATGTCCATATGTCTGTGATGATCTGTGTGAGTTCTCCGAGTGAGTTCGGTCCGAGATTTTTCAGTAGTTCGGCCACTATGCAGTCTTCGCCAAATGTCCAGTTCGTTTTTGAGTCTGAGGATGTGCATGTGAACTTCCTTTTGTGTCGAGGGTAGTGAGTCTATGTCTATCTATCTGATAATGACTTATTAATATTACATCAAAATTTTTACTTAATAATTTTTGTTTGTCTTATCCAATTTTGACATTTATTTAAACCAATTCTGACATTACCTAATAAACTTTAAAATTCAACAATATATAACGAGGAATTTTGACATTAACAACTAAATTTCGCATTGCGATTTGAAAATTTGATATTGATTTATAATATAAATTTTGCATCCAAATTTTTGTCTTATTACGACCTATTTTTTTTTGTTTGATCCAATCTTGACATTTATTGAAACCAATTGTGACATTTCCTAATCAATTTTACAGATAAACTAACAAATTTAACATCATTTATTGACGAATTTTGTAATTAACAACCAAACTTCACATTGGGAATTGAAAATTTGACTTATTAATTTTACATCAAAATTTTGACTTATGACGACCAATTTTTGTATGTCCAATTTTGACATTTATTAAAACCAATTCTAACATTCTGTAATCAATTTTATATATTTAAAATTTAATCAAAATTAAAAAATATTATATCATATTTAACGACGAATCTATACATTAAGAATCAAACTTCACATTGGAACTTGAAAGTTTGATATTGTCTTATTAATTTTACATCAAACTTTTGACTTATTACTCCCAATTAGTGTGTTATTAAGTCCAATTATGACAGTTGACAATTAATGTCACACCAATTGCAAATGGTATAAACTTTTAATGCTTTATTTCTGCAAATTTAAAATTCTGCAACGCAAGTTACCAATCCTACAAAACCAAAACACACCAACAAAATAAGAATAAAAAGTAATCAAACAATTTGAAGCTCATTCTAAACTGAAATTCCGCAGATTTTTTCACAATCAACATTTTCAACAATGTCAGCCGGCAAAAACAACCGCAAGTTTTAATCGAAGAACCGAGAAATATTCTACAAAAAACCCCAACATTACACTTTCAAACTTCAAGCCCCTGATGAAACAACAAAATGGTAAATTATTTAAGGGTTAACTTCCTAAAAAAACTTCTAAACAACCTCTTTCAGGCCGATCCAGCCGAGATTAAATTGATATTAAAAGCAGCTGTAACCTCCAACCCCTTGAAAATGACCATCTTGGACCTGGAGAAAGATTTCAAAAAGTCGGAAGGTTACAGCATTCCATTCCGAGCGCTGGGGTTTTCAGACCTCGAAAGCTATCTGAGATCGATACCGGATGCTCTAAGGGTAAGATTTTAATATAGGGTGACAAATTAAGTGTCCTGATTTTAAACTGCAATTATCAAAAAATGAAATAAGTTGGACAATAAATTTTTTTTAACATTGCTGGGTTAAATCTAAACTTTAATGACGAGTTAAATTCTTAATCCGAAATTAATGATTAATAAAACTTACATCGATTAGATGAACTCCGTTTGCTTTGATGCATGACTGCAATAATAAATGCATTGCACATTTTTGCCAAAATCTTACTAATAGGTTTTTGGTTATTTCGTTTTATGTCTTCCAGGGTTTCAGGTGTAAACTTTAGATTTAACATGACCCCATAAAAAATAATCTAAAGCAAACAAATCTCAAGCGAGGAGGCCACAACTATTCACCACACTGGAAAATCAGGCAACCAGGAAATAACTTTCATAACACTCCCAAAGACATGTTGGATACATGAGGCCTTGCAACTTGCTGATGACAATGACCATACACCATTATCTAATGGTGCTACACTGTAGACAAGTATACTGTAGCAGCTACAGTATACTTGTCCTTTGTGTCATGATCTTCGACACAAGTGTAAGGAGCCTTTATAGTTTTTAATGTGGTTGGTGAGCCACTATTCGGGGAGGTTTCGAGGCAGAGTTTTACTGTGATAACTTTGCCAGACCCATCTTTTTAGAAAGATGTTCATCAGAAGCTCTCACTAAACCCCTATTCCATTTTGGCTTTTAGTATGCGTCACCCCGGTATCACATATTTTGCATTCATTCAGGGTGGGCAGCCCAGATGGTTAGTGGAAACTGGCCTAGTTGTTGTCTCCCTGACCAGGATTCGAACCTGGGTCTCCTGCATTAAAAGGCGGGTATGTTGTCAATTACACCAAGGAGGACTGCCAGAGCCATTTACAGGAGAACGGTGACTTATTTTTATCATGTCCAGGATTTGAACCTGGGACTTGCGGCTCGAAAATCTGATGGCCACCACTGCCTCGCAGCTTGCTGATACCAAATACTTATTGGTATGAGGATCACTTTGTTTTGGCAAAGGGGTGCTACCCTCAGATCTGAGCCTTTTGGTAGCAGAGTTGTCTGGTCTTCCACTGAATGTGACACCAGTGAGTCTGACCTTCTCTCCCTGAAGTTGTCTGGGTCCTTGACTGCCTTTTGCCAAAACCCTCCTTTTTTTTGTTTGACAGCAGATTCTTTTATTTTCTGTTACACTGAGCTTTAGTAGACTCAATGAACCATCTTGTGCAGCACGTTCCATGGGCCTTCCCTCTAAGAGGCTCGCTGTTAGATGGCAGAGTTTCTTCACTGAGACTTGAAGCTTTTGTATTCCACTCCATCCCTTGCGTGTCCATCAGCACTGTAGTTTGAGTCGAGGTCCCTCCTACAGGCCTCTGGTGTTCTTTGGATTCAGGGTTTACTTGCATAAGAACTTCACCTGTGATTGTTTCGGGTTTAACAAATTCTTTACTGATTTTTGTACCCACGAGAAGCTAAGGTAATAAACTGATCCAGCCTCTGTAGAGCCACACATGCAAATACTCTGGGGAGGGCACCCTGTATCCCCAAATCACCATTAGAGACACTTTTGCCCTAGTGTTATCCATCCCTCACCACAGTAGATTACAAAAGAAGAGGTTAGAAGAGTTCTCTGTTCGCAGACGACAGATAACCGGCTAGGCGATCCCGTTTTGCCAAAAACTGTTTCGCCAGTTGCGAACCCCTCAGGTTTGGAAACTCTCGTTCTTCTGAGAGTATCGTCTAAAACAGGGGTCGGCAACCTATGAACCGCAGATCACATAGTCATCATCAACAGCTTTGGCTCCACAACCCATTATGGGTCTTGGCCTCCTCTAGAATGTTTTTCCATTCCAATCTATTCCAGGCCTTAGCTTTCCATCCGGTCACCTTCATTGCTATTACATTCTCCTGCACTTGGTCCAGATATCTTGTTTATTGCCATGATATCCATTTTATAGTAGATTGTGCAGTGCTCCGGGCACACAGTGCTCCGCACATTCCATGTATGTAGGGAGATCTTTGTCCGTTTTCTCGCCAATTCGTCGTCGTTAATTCAGTCCGGTCTTTTTTCTTAGAGTTTTCGTAACGTTTTCTTTTTAAGATGGAGTTGTTGGCGCCAAGCTAAACCTCTTTATCAGAGGGCCATATCTCCCGCTCTTGTTCGCCCTGACCTCGCCTTCCAGTGGTTTCCAGGGTTTACCACGTGGAGGTGAGAGTTGGAATTGGGTAGGAGAAGCCATGCGACAATCTCTTCCTGTGCATGCACTAAATTTTTTATCGTGTAAGTACTTGATCATCACACCCCCTGATAGATTGGGGTCTAATCTGTAAACATGGAGATGTTCATATTTCGCTGCGGCTTTTACCTCGCTGCATTCGCTTGTGCCATGAATAACATTTCATTTCCCGATTCCTTTTTTAATTCTTTCGGATCTCCACACGCCGTTGTTTGTATTGTTAGATAGAGTTATCTCGGTCTGAGGAATCGTAGCAAAAACTTTATTTTTTGCTCCGGTACCTCTCCTATCTTCTCGTTTTTTTTTTGGTTTCATTATCAGAGCTATATGACGGCTTATCGCTGGTGTTCGGTTGGTCGATTTGTGCCGTTGAAGGCCTGGGTAAACTTTTATGTTGAGCGGCAGGGGGCACGGTTTGTGAGTGTTGCTGCTGGTTCTCCTTTAGTAACTTTACTTGATTGGTAAGTACTTGAATCTTCTCTAATAAGGGTTCGACCTCCCTTTTGACTATTTTGCCGACATTAACTTATTGAACTCGGCACTAAAATTACATGGGCACTTTGTTTCCTTGCATTTCAGATTGGGTGTTCGAACGTAACTCCCTGGTCATATTTGAATTGATTGTTTTTGTTAAGATTATATTAAGAAATTCAGAAATGTTCAGTATCATAACTTGATTTAAATGTTAATTATTTTAATACGTTAAATTCCGTATCTGTACTTGAAACGTGAACCACTCACTTCGAAAACTCGCACGTGCAGAGGTAAGGCTAATACTCTCAGGAGGGCACCCTGTATCACCATTAGAGACACTTTTGCCCCAGTGTTATCCATCCCTCACCACAGTAGATTACAGAAGAAGAGGTTCTCTGTCATAAGTAAGTAAGAGTTAGACGATAGATAACCGGCTAGGCGACCCCATTTTGCCAAAGACTGTTTCGCCAGTTGCGAACCCCTCGGGTTTGGAAGCTCTCGGTCTTCAGAGAGTATCGTCTAAAGCAGGGGTTGGCAACCTATGACCTGCGGATCACAGAGTCATCATCATCAAATTGGCTCCACAACCCATTATGGGTCTTGACCTCTAGAATGTTTTCCCATTCCAATCTATTCCAGGGCTTAGCTTTCCATCCGCTCACCTTCATTGCCATTAGATTCTCCTGCACTTGTTCCAAATATCTTGTTTATTGCCATGATATCCGTTTTATAGTAGATTGTGCAGTACTCCCGGCCTGTATAGTGATCGCATATTCCATGTATGTAGGGTCAGATCTTTGTCCGTTTTCTTGCCAATTCGTCGTCGTAGATTCAGTCTGGTCTTTTTTCTTAGAGTTTTTGTAACGGTTTTTTTTTCTATAAGATAGGGTTGTTGGCCCTAAGCTAAACCCCCTTATCGGAGGACCATCTCTCCCGCTCTCGTTCGCCCTGACGTAAAGCTAAGGCCCGGAATAGATTGGAATGGAAAAACATTCTAGAGGAAGCCAAGACCCATAATGGGTTGTGGAGCCAAAGCTGATGATGATAACTCTGTGATCCGCGGATCATAGGTTGCAAAAGTGTCTCTAATGGTGATTCCGGGTTACAGGGTACCCTCCAGAGAGTATTAGCCTTACCTCTGCATGTGGGGCTCTGCAGAGGCTGGACCAGTTTATTAACCCGTTTATGACCCTCGCCTTGGAGGCGGTGGTGGTCTAATAGTCAAGCTGTCAGACTTCGGAGCCGCAGGTCCCGGGTAAGCCACCGTTCTCCTGTAGATGGCTCTGACAAAGTCATCACAATAAAATCTGCCTCGAAACCCCCCCGAATAGTGGCTCGCCATCCACGTTAAAAACTGTAAGGGCTCCCCTACACTTGTGTCTAAGATCAAGACAACAAGCACAAGTGTAGGCTGTGGGAGGAGGCCAAGGCCCGCCCTGGGCTGTTACGCCATTGGTTTAGTTTTTTTTTATGACAATCGCCTTCCATACGGATTGATTACCGCATCTTCGGCGAGGTTACTCAGGTTACCAGGGTTCACCACGTGGAGGTGAGAGTCGGAATTGGGTAGGAGAGGCTATGCGACAATCTGTTACTGTGCGGTTATCGTGTGGTGCGCATGCACTACCCTTGAACCCTGTTATCATAGGGTTCACAGAGTCATCCATGTCATAATTTCAAGTGACCACTTTAGTTCTGAAAATAAAGTTCTGTTCTTAACAAACTTAATATTCAGGGCAATATTCACTGCACAATGAGACAAGCCCAAACGGCATTCGTCTATGCCAATTAGCCAACGCAATGTCGCTGCGAATAAAAAGTACAGCCTTTGAGAGAAAAACTATATACAAAGGCACATGGAAAATGCCGGGAAGCCAACTGGTGAACCAAACCGACCACGTACTTATAAGGAGAAGATACGGCTCATCAATAACCAATGTGAGGACCAACAGAGGGCCAAACTGCGATAGCGACCATTTCCTGGTGGTGGGAAAACTACGGCAGAGAATATCAAATGTCGCCAAAACTAAAGGTAAAAAAAGGGAGCAGTGGGATACAGACCAGTTGAGCAAAAATGAAGCCCTAACTAAACAAATATCAAAACGCCATCAGCATGGAGTTAGATAGACTCGCAGCCCATAGCAATATTGACGATGAGTGGAAGTCCATGGAGAGTGCAATAATCAAAGTAACCAAAGACGTAGTAGGGACAAAAAGAAAATCAAGAAACATAGATTGGTTCGATATGGAATGTGAAAGGGTTATAACAGAAAAGAATAATGCGCGACAAAAGATGCTGCAAAGAAACACTAGAGCTAATAATGCAGTATACCAAGTGAAGCGGAGAGAAGCCAACAGGTGCCTACGGGGGGGAAAAGAGAAATGATGCGTAAGAAAATAGAAAGCATAGAAGAGAACTATAATCAACGCAAAGTGAAGGATTTCTATAGAACAATCAGAAATGAAGCGAAAGGGTACCAGCCAAAATTAAACATATGCAAGGATAATAACGGAAAAATCCTAACGGAAGAGAAAGATGTCATGGATAGATGGCGCCAGTACTTCGCCGAGATATTAAATGTTGATCATATGGAAGACCTAGAAGAGCCAGAAACAGTAATATACACAGCTCAAGAAAATACCGAACCACCTACATTGGATGAAGTCAAAACAGCCATGGAAAAGCTTAAAAATGGTAAGGCACCGGGCGAGGACGGCATCACTGCCGAAATCTTAAAACTGGCCGGAATAGATGCACATAAAAGACTGCACCAACTAATATGCAAAATATGGAAAGAAGAACAGATGCCTGAAAGGTGGAAAACTGGGTTAATCTGCCCTATCCACAAAAAAGGCGACAAAACAAACTGCGACAATTACAGAGGAATAACACTACTCAACACTGCATATAAGGTACTCTCCAATGTGATATTCGACAGGATAAGACCGTATGCAGAAGAAATATTAGGAGAATAGCAATGTGGCTTCCGAAAAAGTAGATCAACTCTGGATCAGGTGTTTTGTGCTAAGTCAAGCAATGGAAAAATGTTATGAATACAACATCGACCTGCACTGTCTGTTAATCGATTTTAAAAAAGCATTCGACAGTATTAAAAGAGCAAAACTAGGAAGTGCACTTGCTCCAATGGGTATCCCACATAAACTTGCCAAACTAGCCATGATGACAATGGATGGATCCAAGGCCAGAGTAACAGTCCAAAACAAAACATCAAAGGAATTTGAAATAAGAACTGGTGTTAGGCAGGGAAATGCCTTGTCAGCTGTTCTTTTTAACCTTACGCTACAAAATGCAATTGGAAACCTCGAAAATAAGGGAAATATCATAACAAAATCATACCAAATATGTGCGTACGCGGACGACATACTGATCATGGCTAGGGACAACAGAACTCTAGAAGAATTGTTTTTAAAAATAGAAGAGGAAGCGAGAAAAGTCGGCCTGAAAATACATGCAGATGAAACAAAATACCTCAAACTGTCACGTGATAACCCAAGAAGGGCTCCTCAGAACTTCTTTATAAATGATCATCGGTTTGAAGAAGTTCAAAATGTCAAATATCTTGGAGTAACTTTCAATAACACAAATAATCTATCACTGAGGGTACAAGATATAATCCAAGCTGCGAATCGATGCTATTATTCACATCTGAAGCTCTTCAAATCAAAAATCATCTCACGTAAAGCAAAACTGCGAATATATAAAACCCTGATCAGACCCATGCTAACTTATGGAGCTGAATCCTGGAGTATGTCGGAAGCAGACAAAAACTCTCTTCATATTTTTGAAAGACGGATTTTACGGAAGATCCTTGGACCAGTGAGAGAGGAAGAAGGATACAGAATTCGCATGGACTACGAACTTCAAGAACTAATAGAAGGTGAAGACATAGTAAGATTCATTAAGGCACAGAGACTTCGATGGGCGGGCCACATGATTAGAATGCCGAGTGCAAGAGCACCCAGATCCATCCATAAAGCGCAACCTAACACCTCAAGAAGCAGAGGTAGACCCAGAACCAGGTGGAAAGATAAGGTAGAGGAAGATGTTGAAACTCTACAAGTAGGAAACTGGACACGTGTCGCTGAAGACCGTGAAAGGTTGAAGGGGATTGTTAAGGAGGCCAAAGCTCACCCTGGGCTGTAGAGTCAGAAGAAGAAGAAGAAGAACAAACTTAATAAAGCTGGACCACAGCCTGAGTATATAAATATATTCAACCTTTCTGGAGCTCTATAACAATTGCTGAGTCTTTTTAGGACTTCCAAAACAAATCTCTTGTGAAATTTGTCAGTTATTTAATAGCTTTCAATCCACCTTCGTGGCACTCAACAAAAAACCATAAAAATAACATTGTTTTTAAGTCTTATCATTGTAATCATGTCTTTCCAATAACTTAAGTAAGTAGACATCTGCAGACGCGTTTTGAGATTTATCTCTCATCAGTGCAGCTTTGCTTTTATTAATAACAACTTGTGGTTGACTGCGATTTTAGGTTACACGCTGACTACAGCGCCAGTGTCAAAATATTTTGACTGTCAATATGTAAACAAACCAGCGAATATAAACATTTTCAAACTTTTAAGACAAGCTGGATATAAACTTAAAAAATATAAGTGCGCGAATAAAATTTTATATCAATTTTTTTACTGATTTTCTATAATTTCTTTTTTGTTTAGTCTCTTTTTTAAATCAAAAAATGTCTTTCAATTTTCATATTGATAATATTCGAAATGCGGCAGCAACTCAGATATCGGCGGTGAAATGGCTTATGCAAGTGGGCTTGATTGCAAACCATTATATTTGTCCTGTGTGTGGGGCAACTATGAAATTGAACAACGTATCAAAAACCGATGGTTATCGGTAGAGTTGCTAAAAGGAGTTGCAGCAGAGAAACATGACGTTACAAGAAGCCTTCGGAAGGGAAGTTGGTTCGTGTTGAGCTATCTCTCCAAGTGTAACCCAAGTTAGATTAGGTTGCCCGCCGCGAAGCGGGCGGATAAATCAAGACAACATACGTTGTCGCTACGTTCAGCGCGAACTCTCGATCCAATATAGGACAATGTGGCAAGGACCATTGGTTTAACCCCGGTTAGAATAGGTTGCCCGCCGCGAAACGG
The DNA here is from genome assembly GCA_944588485.1 of Phosphuga atrata. Lineage (NCBI taxonomy): Eukaryota > Metazoa > Arthropoda > Insecta > Coleoptera > Silphidae > Phosphuga > Phosphuga atrata. The sequence goes on from OX155895.1 coordinate 66,900,701, forward strand.
GCAGATAAATTAAGACAACATACCTCCCACTCTTGTCTTGATTTCAAATGGTTCTGAGACCTCTCCCATGAACTTCACTTTGGATGATGTATTTGTCAATGTTTGTCAATGATTTCTGGTCTTGTTGTCCACCTTCATTTCTTCCAATTTGTTGAAGTGTTTCTCTATCTATGGAATCGTAGGCATTCTTGAAGTCGACGAATGTTATTGTGGTATTCCTGGTCTTTCTCGTTGTTAATATTGTTCTCAAGCACCAGATCTGTTCACTGCATGATCTTCCCTTCCTGAACCCTCCTTGGTATTCGCCTATATGTGGATCTATCTGAGTCTTTGTTGCACTCAACAAAATCTTTTTGATAACTTAAGTATGTAGCCATCTGCATCTCTCATCAGTGCAGGTTTGCTTTTATTAAAGCAAAGCTGCATGAAAGGATGAATATATTTATATATTCAGGCTGTGTTCCGACTGTATTAAGTTTGTATGCTTATCTATAACGTTTTACCTATTCTGTTCTTAATTTTATCAAATTTGTCGTCTAATATGTACTTCATTATTTCAATAGTCAATCAATAGTCAATTCAATATTGAATATAAGCACGTCCGGACAATCTACCATCGTCCATTGTAGAACGAAGGTATGGTAAACTATGTAATTGTACGATGGTTCCACAACTACATTAAATAGGCAACTATATGTGGAATGTAGTCAAACTTGAAAACAAAATTAAACTTATTGGTAAGATTTGCAAAAAAACAAATAATTAAAAGAATCAAAGATACGCCATTGTCAACTAGGACAGTTCAGCATAGCGTTGAAGATGTGGCCAAAATATTGCTGAACTGGTCAAAAATGGAGTCTTATCTAGTGATGTAATTAGCATTGCAGTTGATGAAAGTACCGAGAAAATAGTATGGGTGGCTTGCAATTATTATTAGATTTGCATTAATAAATAGTTCGACCTTGTGCGTCCTTGCTTCAATGAATGAAATGAACAAAGTCACTGATATTTTTACGTCATATACGTCATAGAGTTTACGAATTTCAAAAATGGGCAAGAATTGGATTTAAGAAGTAAATTATTTTTCATAACAACTAATCGTACTCCAATTATCAGAGGAAAATCTGTTGGATTTGTAAAACTAATCGAAAATGTAATTGGCCGCTCACTTTTATCGTTTCATTGTATTATACATGAAGAAGGGAGGTGCAACTTCGATCCTTGATCTCACACTAGTTGCTAACAGCTTCCCCGGTAAGCTCGCAAATTGGAGGGTTCTAGACAACGAAACACGCAGCGATCACAAATACTTAATATATGAAATGATGAACATTAGCAATACAAAATCGGTAAAATCAACGATGCAAGCTGGAAGGTCATTATGGTCATCAAAAACGCTAACATGTGGCTTTTGAATGTTGGATTAAAAACCAGACAGCCGACACTCCAGAAGGGATGATCGCTACCTTTACCAAAATATGTAAGGAATATCTGCCGGCCAGGAAGACCTCCTCCAAATGGAAGAAAGTGTACTGGTGGATCGAGGAGATCAGCAACCTCAGAAAGGCCTGTGTGAAGGCCAGGCGTTCTTGTCAAAGGTGCAAAACGAAAGATGCGGAGTTGGTGGCAAGGAAACAATCCCTCAAGACAAACTATATGGAGTCAAAGAAAATGCTCTGAGATCCATAAATATCGAGAAGAGGTGATGAGGAGATCCGAAATCATATTTTGTGCCCAAGCTCTGGCATGATGCAAAAAAAATCTACAGCGACCTATTTCCAATCAATCCAGCACGGACTTGGAAAAAACCGGCATGTAGGGAAGTACTGAAATTCAGTACAGGGGAACTAGTAGTGGCCAGCAATCGGCTCAAAAAAGCCAGAGCACCAGGCCCGGATATTATCCCATCGGAAATCATCAAAACCGCATGCAGCACTGTAATCCAATACGTTCTAAATATTATGAATAGAACGCTAAAGCTAGACTTCCGAGCAAAGCGGCTCTGGCGTCACTAACGCAGCGATACTGACGCGGCGACATAGCGATAGTATTATGCACTATGGAAACGTATAAGGCACAATTCGAGAGCAGCGACACTGACGCTGTGCTCATTAGTGTCGCTGCGCTCGAATGGGGCCTCAAGCGTTTCCATAGTGCATAATATTATCGCCATGTCACCGCGTCAGTGTCGCTGTGTTAGTGACTCCAGAGCCGCTTTGCTCGGAAGTCTACCTTAAGGGAGGGTATCTTTCCTCAGAACTGGAAAAGGGTTAGACTAATACTGCTACGAAAACACGATAAGCCGCTTAACGAAACAACTCTCGTCCTTCTCTTTGCGGCTGACAATTCGAGCGCAGCGACACTGACGCTGAGCTCATCAGTGTCGCTGCGCTCTAATGGGGCCTCAAGCGTGACCTCATTTTGCCTCATTGTTTTGTTGATGCTGTTCCAATTGCTTTCCGATTTTAACATGAACTCTATTGTGTGCCGTGGCTCTATGTCGTTTGGGAAATCCTTTCCCATGCGCCCCACCTGGTACAGTCGTAAATGGTGTGCGCCACGCTGTCCTCTTCCCCGCAATATTCACACAAACTGTTGGGAGCTTTACCAATCTTGTGGAGGTAGTTTCGGAAACAGAAATGTTCGCTGAGGACTTGAGTTAGCTGATAACTCGGATCTCTGTGCTTCCTCTCTCCCCATTTTTCCACGTCCTTTATAAGCAACTTTGTACATTGCCCCTTTTCACAAGCTTCCCACTCATCTTGCCACGCCCGGAATAGTTCCGACCTTTCTGTCTTCTTTATTTCATCCCTGCTGTTCTGGGTTTCACTGCATCTGGCTTCGTATATGTTTGATCTCTCCTGTACTAACAGCTCTATTGGTGCTATGCCAGCTATGACTAGCACCGCTTCTCTGGAGACAGTTCTATAGGCACTGATTGTTGTAATTGCCGGGACACTGACGCTGAGCTTATCAGTGTCGCTGCGCTCGAATGGGGCCTCAAGCGTTTCCATAGTGCATAATATTATCGCTATGTCGCCTCGTCAGTATCTCTGCGTTGGTGACGCCAGAACCGCTTTGCTCGGAAGACCTTAAGGGAGGGTGTCTTTCCGTAGAACTGGAAAAGGGCTACACTAATACTGCTACGAAAAGGCGATAAGCCTCTTAGCGAAACACCTTTCTACAGGCCCCTCTGTCTGCTGGAATAGCTGAAAAATGGGGAAAAACTCTCAGATAGAGATGGTTTTAGAGAAGGACGATCCATAATCGATGCGCTCAAAAAAGTTATGGTCATCTTAGATACCGCTAGGAAGTGCGCAATGCGTTTAATTCGGCCTGCTGGCAGGACACTATGAACGAAATCACGCGATGTAACTTCCCACCGTACCTGCTATCTATGATAGATAGTTACCTATCCCAACGGGAAATTGTCCTTGTTTCAAATGGCTGCTGCACAATTAAGAAAGTACATAGAGCGGTGTTCCACAGGGCTCAGTTATGGGCCCAACGCTGTGGAACATAGTTTACGATGGGGTACTAAAACTTGACATGCCAGAAGGGGTCAACATTATCGGCTTTCCAGATGATCTCGCCTTGGTGGTAGGTGGCAGAACGGAGCAGGGCCTGAAGCGGAGGGCAAACGCAGCCATGCAACAGATAGACAAGTGGATGGAGGAGAAGCAGCTGTTCTCTTAACAGGCAAGAGAAACATTGCGGACGTTATATTCAAGCTCAAAGACTCTGTCATAAATCCAAAGAGCTCAATTATCTAAGCGCACTGATTGATAAGAATATGGCATTTAGAGAGTACGTCATAAACGCTGCTGAAAAAGCCCAAAAATCCCTGTCTGCGCTGGAACGGCTTATGCCTAGTGTAGGAGGACCACATTAGCAGCAGGAGAAAACTACTATGCTAAGTGGTCCACTCGGCGATGCTCTACGCGTCTCCCGTATGGACGAGTGCTATGAGCGTAGATGTCAACAAACGCAAGCTTGGAGCAATCCAAAGAATGCTGGCAATCAGAACCAGCAGTGCCCATAGAACTGTCTGCAGAGAAGCGGTCCTTGTCATAGCTGGCATAGCATCAAGAGGTTTTAGTACAGGAAATTTTAAACGGCTGTATATGTTATATACACAGCCAGATGCAGTGAAACCCAGAATAACAGAGATGAAATAAAGAGGACAGAAAAATAGGTAGAGATGAAGTACGGAGATCTGAGTTATCAGCTAACTCAAGTCATCGGCGAATATGGCTGTTTCCGAGACTATCTCCACAAGATTGGTAGACTCCCAACAGCTTGTGTGAATATTACGGGGAAGAGGACAGCGTGGCGCACACCAGTTACGACTGTAAGAGGTGGTTCGCAATGAGGAAGAATTTACCAAACGACTTAGAGCCACAGAACACAATAGAGTTCATGTTAAAATCGGAAAGCAATAGAAGATCAACAAAGCCATACACGACATTATCAGCCGCAAAGAGAAGGACGAGAGAAGTAGACAGAAAGCCGAGAAACTACGCGAAACCCAAACATCAAGCAGTAGCCGGATGGCAGCAGTAAGTTGCGACAACCCAACGTCGTCTTCTGAAATTCAGAGAAGGAGACGAAACTGAGGCGCAGGAGGACCCACTTGAAACATGTGATAAACGATACCGAGTGGAGCCAGGCGGAGGGGTTTTAGTGAGTATGCTGGCGCCACTAAGAACTTGAAGAAACCCACACAACACGGAGATGTGCGTGCAATAATGCATTTCCGCTCCCCCTCTAAAAAATGTTCGGAATCCAGAGTCTAAAACAGTGATTCTCAACCACTGTGCCGCGGCACTTTTGAGTGCCGCCAAATTTTAGAAATGTAAACTATTTATTGGAAACGGAACGCGACGGGAAAAGATATCTAATGGGTATGTAACAATTTTTACGGAACATTATCGGAAATAGTGTTATGCCGACTCAATTGCCGGCAAAAACGCGTCGAACCAAGTATACGCCAAGGTTCTACAGTTAAAGCTGAGTTCCGACAAGGACGAGGAACGACTGAGCACCTAGTTACACTTAACTACGTAGTGCATAAAGAATTGACAATAGCGAAGAGTAAAGTGTACGCCCTCTTCGTTGACCTGAAGGCAGCTTATGACTCGATCATTAGGTAACGATTGTGGGACTGCCTGAAGGAGAAAAAGATTATTATTATTATTAGCTTATGGTATTACACACAAAAAATATAACAAGTATAAAAATGCACTATGAAAATCGACAATATATAGACAAGTAATTTCATAAAACTGTTCAACCACTGCACAGCCTGAACTGAAGCCTTCATGAACTCATCCATGGATCCAGAGAATTCATCAATCCAGAGAAATTCCATGCTCTTCTTTCACACTCCATAACAATGTGATGAATTGACTATTCCACGTCACCACAATCACAACTAGGGGAAGATTTTAAGTCCCACTTATGAAGCAATGATGCACATCGACCATGGCCAGTTGAACCCTGTTGATAGCAACCCAAATTTTCCTTGGTAGGTCAAAGCCAGGAGGAGGATGATTTGCATTAAATAAGGGCTGCCACGCATGAGGAACTTTGATGCACCATTCACTTTCCCATTCTTTTGTGGCACTGAAGTTACTTAAAATGAGCTCTTGAGGTGTTTGAATGTATTAATTACATCACCAATGAAATCAATTACATCACCATGAATAGGAAGAGACTGGTTCTCTGTTGTTTTGTGGAACTCATGGACCAAGTTCTTCGTTCTTCTAAGTCTTGGAGGTTCGATGTGGCTTAATACAGGCAACCAGAAGACAGGAGTGGATTTAACTTTGCCAGTAATAATTCGCATAGTCTGATTCAACATCAATCTTCCGAACATGTGAGCTGTTCATCCAGACCGTAGGACAGTATTCCGCTGCAGAATAAACCAGCCCAATAGTTGAAGTGCGGAGCTTGGGAGCAGAAGCTCCCCAAGTGAAACCAGCGAGTTTGTGAAGAATGTTGTTCCTCATTCTCAGTTTAGCAGCACTGTCAGTTAGATGTTTACGGAAGGAAAAAATTCTATCCAGAGTAACTCCAAGGTACTTGGGATGAGAGTTGTAAGGTAGAGGACTCCCATTGAGTGACAAATTTAGGGTAGTTTTTGACTGCCTTTTATTCAAATGAAAGAAACAGGTCTCTGTTTTGCTCAAACTTGGAGTCAAACACCATTTTCTAAAAGATGCACCAAAATGCTCAGATCAGTATTTATATTTTTCTCTATCACATCCACAGAGGAATGTTGAAAAGCAAGTGCTAGATCATCGGTAAATGCAAACCTGCGGGATGATGTAGCTGGTATATCTACGATGTACAAATTAAACAACAGTGGTGAAAGCACAGATCCTTGAGGGAGCCCATTATTGAGAACTGTTAGTTTGCTAAACTTGTTATTCATTAGCACTTGCAGCTTCCTATTGGATAACATATTGTTTAACAACTGTGTTAGTAACTTGCATCCTGTTAATTTAAGGAACTTGTATACAACTCCATCTCTCCAAACCGTATTGTATGCAGCTGTGAGGTCTACAAACACAGCTCCATTCTTCGACATCATTTTTCGAAGCCTGACTCGATGTAGGTTGTCAGAGCAAAAACTTGGTCTTCACAACTCATTCTTCACAATTCAACTGGAAGGATGTTGAAAACTTGAGGACTGATCCTGTTATAAATGAGTCATTCAAGTAGCTTATAACAGACACTTAATAAAGCAATGGGCCTGTAACTTTCAGGACGATCAGCAGGCTTTCCTGGTTTAAGGAAGGCTATAATCTTAGTAGACTTGAATTCTGGGGGAAGTTTCCCAGTAAGTACAATGTTAGAAAAGAACTGTGACATCCACTTTCTTGCATCCTTTTTACTATGTGTGAGAAATTCAGGATGTATTTCATCCATGGCTGTTCCATTTTTAATCCACTTTAGGGCAACCAAAAGCTCGTCTTTAGTGAAAGGAGCAAAAGATGTTGAAGTGCAATTTCTTTTCATAAAGGACAGTTCTTGTCTGAAAAAGATATCTAGTCAAGTTAGGGGAAGAATTATAAACTTGTATGGGAGTACATATTGTAGAGTGAAAGTGGAAGAGAAGGTGTCTAAACGTTTCAAGGGGTTTCCACTAAGTCTCTTGCTGGTCAACATCTACATAGCAGATATGGATAAAGTGTTACACAAGAGACAAGTGGTGTAGTCATTGGAAAAAAAATGTGCAGTCTAGCTTATGCTGACGACATCGTTGTTCTGGCAAGCACGTTTGCAGAAATGAGGAAGGTGATAGGAAGCATGCAAATGTTCTTGGAGAAACGAAAGCTTGTGGTGAATGCAAAGAAGACGTAAATGGTTGTTTTTCAAAAGAGGAAAAAAAGAGGAGTGGAAAATTTGAATGGTGAAGAAAGGGAATAGAACAGGTTAGCAGCTTCAAATACCTTGGATTCACGTTTAGCCAGGATAATTATTTTAAGGAGCACATAAATTGCATAGTAAGGAAATTCCGGCTGCCTGCAAACGGTTTCTGGAGTGTATGGAAGAGTGAATGCAAGGAAAAGTTCAGAGCTAAAAATGTTTATATGAAAGACGTGCATGCATATTTTAATGTATGGTTCAGAAGCATAGGTTGTGAAAGAGGAACAAATAGAGGGAATCCAAGTACAAATGTTGAAATGGGCGTTGGTTGCAACTGTAAAAATGAACACTGTGGTACATTGCGTATGAATGTAAAGTTGAAAGAATGGGAGATGCAAGGATTGCGAAGGAAGTGATTAAAGCAGTTAGAAAAGAAGGTATAGGTAATGTAATGCTAGGAAAACTAAATGTGGAGTGAGATAAGGAAAATGTATAAAAGGGGTGGCTGGTCGGTTGTTAAATTTGAGAGAATGATTAAGGGGTAAGGCCACTGTAACGGCCCAAAAAAAAAGGTTTTTTCACTAATTTTTTGCTCTTGAAATTGAAGGTATTTGAAAAAAAACTTTTAATGGTGTTATCAGGCATACATTAACCTTTATTATAAAATTTTTTAACAGTAAAAAAAAAACAAAATGGCGGTTCCACAGCTATCTTCCCGGGACATGTTTTGCTTCCAGGGCTCCGCGGCACGCAGCACCACTGGTGCACTTTTGAATCTAGAACAAAAAAAAAAAAACATTAATCTAGAGGGCTATAGCTAGAGAATGTCGATCGGATTTTAAAAAGTATCAATTTTTGTGGATTTGGCGTGCGTTTGAAAAAAAAATTGATTTTTGACGAAAAAAACGGCAAGTTTTTTGTTAATAAAAAATCAATAAATAAATTTCTTAAAAATTCCGATCGACATTCTCAAGATAATGTAAATGTTCACATCTGGTTAAAATTTCAAGTAAAAAAAATGAAAATTGTTCGAGTTATGCTGCGTGCCATTTTGAAAAACCATGTTTCGAGAAAAACGCGTTTAAAGTTTTGCGAATAGTTTTTTATTGAAAAAAATTAAAAAAAGAAGTTAAAAAAAAATTTTACCGTTAGTCTGCAATCCCAGCACCATACATTTGTCCTTCGATAGCCAAATTTTCGTCTTCTTCGTCTTTCCTGGTTGATTTTTGGAGCGCGCGCGCACTTTTATCCGCGTCGCTCAGAGATGTCTCCGCGTGCGTGATGCGTTTGGCGTCGCTTTCGATGCAGAAATTATATAACTGTACACCAATTTCCACCTCCAACATCTTGAATATTTGCAAGACGTTGCTAAGGCCGCCATTGAATATGCAAACAGCGATATCCGTCGCGATATCTAGTACAGTTTTTCCGCTTGAGTATGCTTTGGGGGCCAAACTCCAAACGGTAGCGTTGAAACTTTCGTTATTGTTTTGAGTATAGGCCCCCAAGCAACGCTCCAGCAACTCGTCCCGGCTCAATTCCATGTAGATGGGTTTGATGGCTTGATAAACCTCCTCACTCATTGGCTGATTGTGATGATACGCATCCAAGGCATTTTCTGCATTCGCTTTCTTCCAACTGCACCAATTCTCCGAACATTTTTCGTGCTGAGGCTTTTCATCCGTTGACATTTTGTGAAAAAGGGTTGCCCAGATCTCATTTTTCATATTTTTGATGGAAAAGGGATTTCGACGGATTGCTAAGCCGTAATAAATGCTTAGTTCGTCAATCAATTTGGCAGTGAGTTTTCCTCTTCCCCCGAGACCTTTTGTTCCTTTTTTTAAGTTTCTCAATCGAGTTCCCATTCTTTTTTGCACGTGATCTATGCACTCTTTTTTTTAACATCAACATTTTCATAAGGCTTCGAATCCACGATGCCTTTGAAAGTTTTGGAATCACCATCTCCGATATAATTGCAGTATTTTATTCCGTATAAATCTTCTGAGCGTTGGAACATTTCGACGACAGCATCGACTTCCATTTTTCCCGATGATCCTTCGTGATTGGCTTGGCATTCATCGGCGTGACTTATTTGCCATTCCTCGAATTCCGTTGTTCCGTTTTTGGACTTCCAGTGCTCGCATGATTTGCAATACTTTGATTTCACTTCGACGTCGATTATTTTTCCAGATGACCAGCCGATCAATGACGTGACTCCAAAAAGCGATGAAAATCCGCGTTTTCGCCATGAGCCATCACCGGAAACCGTTACTCCGTCAGTTTGTCCATTTTTCTGGCTTTCCTCCTTCTCTTCTTGCGCTGCTTTCTTCATGCTTGCATCTCTCACTGCTTTCGTTGCGATTGCTATCGTTTTGACCAATTTATCATAAAATGAATGAAAAATTGGGCGTGGCAAATCCATGAACGCGCAAAATTTTTTGATTCCATGTAATCCTATTCCAATCAGTCGCATTGCAAGCACGATTCTACGATTTATTTCATATGCATTGTGAATGAATTTGGAACTCGGAATATCTACATCGGGACATTTTGGGCAAACGATTACAATTTTGAATCCTAAACCACGAGGACTTCTTTCTCGAAACGCAATGTCAGATCCGCACGTTTTGCACTTCACGTGCTGGGCAATAACGGCAAAAACGGCGCAGAAATTGATGATTCTATAGCCGAATTTTGACTATTAACATCGAATTCCTCGTTGCAGTCCTTCAGTTTTTTCGCCGAAGCACTGACGCCCGGCTCATCACTCTCACGTTCGTATTGATTCAAGGGTCGTTTCTTCCCGCCTGACCGACGCCGCGTTGGATACGAGGTTTTCGTACCTTTTTTTCCAAGATACACTCGAGCACTCATTTCAACTACACGTTCGTAAATTTTACAGTGAAATTGTAAAGAAACCACGAAAAACACGCAAAAATCGTCGCTTATGAAGAATCAATCGCTCTTTACTGTGCGCTTGCTGTCTCTAAACTAACGGAATTTTTCTTGATAATGCTCAAAAGGATCGAAAGGACACGTGGAACATTAATACCGGCGGTTAGGAGCAATGGGGGGGGGACCTATTGTGTCGTCCCTTTTCGTCATTACCGCAGGTAGTCGTTTCGGAGCAAGTTTTGACACGCTTGGCGGCGACCTTCATTTCCTAAGGACAACAAAATTTTTTTCGCACAGGACCTTTTTTTTTCTTATTCTAGAGGGTTTAAACTATTTTTTAAGCCAATAAAAAGCCAAATTTACAGTGGCCTTACCCCTTAAGAGAGGCAGCAATTTAGAATGGTTAGCAGGAAAAGCTAAAGCTATACGAGGTCTGTTAGAAAAGTATCCGACCTTATTTTTTATATTGAAAACCTGATGGGTTTGAATCAAGCGCGGTTGCATGAGCCGACCTTGAACCTTCGTGCGCATACGTAAACTTTTTCCCGCCTGTAGATAGCATAGTGTGTAGTGCTCTCGTCGGTTTTTCAATGCAAGTAAAATCACCAAAGAGTACGATAGGGATGTCCTACGTCGCCTGCGTGATGCTGTGCGGCGCAAGCGACTGGAGTTGTGGTCATCAGGAAATTGGCGACTCTATTACGACAATGCTCCAGCACATTTTTCGCACTTCGCAAAACCAGACTCCTCTGGTTCGACAGGCTCCTTACTCTCCTGATATGTCCCCCTGAGACTTCTGGCTATTCCCCATAGTCAAGAGGCCATTGAAAGGAACGCAATTTCAGACAAGAGAGGACATTATGGCTGCAACGATAGCCGAGCTAAAGTCGATTCCGAAAGAGACTTTTTCGGAATGCTTACAAAAACCAGGAGACTACTTTGAGGGTGATTAGGTTTCCAACGCTCCAGTTATGCCAGTTTTTTTACCGGCTAAAGGTCGGATACTTTTCTCGTCGTAAAAGAGGGGTCGAAGAGACGTCGTAGAAGAGGGGACGTACAACCTCGAGTATCAAAAGATACATGTATGTATTTGGAAAGATACCTCCGACGTTCCCGAAATAGTGATCGCTAGATTCTGGTGCGGTATTGAAGAAAGGGGCAGGAGGTACTGGATGACTCCAAAGGAGACAACCTGCCGTATATGTGGGATGGGGAATGAGTCATGGGATCACTGAGATAAGAAGATCGAGCTGTAAAAGGTGTGGTGATGTATGTCCTTGTAAAATTTTCGATTGTCATGATCGTAGAATATTATAATTATATAAGTGTTATATAAATAAGGGTTAATAATAAATGCCAAAATAGGTTTTACTTATAACTAACAGAAATTGCCGACAACAGTCCGATCACTCGTATTGTGTTTGAAAATTAAAGATAAGTAAAATTCTTTTTAATCTATTTTATTGTTGGTGTGCCGCCAAATTTTGAAATTGTTAAAAGTGTACCGCAAAAAAAAAAGTTAAGAATCACTGGTCTAAAGGTTTAACCAAGATCCGTGCTGACATGAGTCGCACCACCCAAACAGTGCTTTCAGACAGTATCGCACAAAGGGTCATCACGAAACTAAGCCCCCGAACCGCGTCAAGGAGTCTACTGTAGCGGGGGTGGCAGCCAAAATAAGCCATTACTTACTTCTTTTTGTTTTCATTGAGTCAAAAACAGGCCAATCTTAATTTGTCGCCCTTTAGATTTATTTTGAATTTGTGAAGAGATTAATTTATTTTTAGATCGTGGGTAGAGGAATGCATGCAGAGGTCCAGGTTATAGTCGGGGAAAAGTCTGCACATATCGTTGATATGATCTCTAAACAGAGGAGCAAGAAGAGTAGGTATGGACAGTTTGTTTAATTATATCTAATCTAGTCTAGTTTTTTTAGTTATATCTTACTTATTTAGTATAGTCTAATCATCTTTAATCTCGTTCATCTATTCTTGAAACTTTTGTTAATTGAATGATCAATTGTCTACAAAGAAGTTATTTAAATACAAATTGCATTTATTTATAGTGCAGGAAGAGCGCGAAGAATTCCCTTCAGCCCGAACTTGAACACGAATCAAAGTGAAAATTATAATCTCCCCAATAGGAATTCACAGCCGTTTCGAAAAAGTCTTAGTCCAAACTTCGAACGGCGACATGATCACAGAAGAAATTTCGCAATGAACCAGAATGCGTTCTTTCCGAATTCCTATATGCACCAAAACCGACTCGTACCTATACCCAACGTCGCGTTGCAAAATCAATTCTTCAATTTGTTAAATTACCCAGTCTGCCTGCAACCAAACTCCATCCAACATCACAACCATCATGCAAGTTTTCCAGACTGGAAGAATCTTAAGAATAATAATTGTCGAGGCGGATTTGAAAATCCTAATAATTGTACAGCAGTTCCTAAAAGTAAACAAAATGGTATTCTTGGAGAACCTGCATTATTTTTTCCGAATCCTTCCAACAACCAAAATAGTAATCAGACCTCTAACAAACCTTGCCTGTCAACTTCGTTAGATTCTTCTAACCAAATTGATACTAGGAGGAAATCTGGAGCTATACCAAAAACCCCTCCAGAAGTAATTAATGATAAAGTTAATTACAAGATTCCCATGTGTATCCAAAATAATTTAGAGGAGTTGATACGGGAATACCCTGCGGGAATTTGGTGTTCGGATTTACCAAAGTTATATAGGTAATTTTGAAACTTTATTTTTTTAGGTGTAATAATGTTTTATTGATGTCTTAGGGAGAAATTCGGGTCGGAATTGAAACATACGACTTACGGATTTAAATCGTTGATACAAGTTTGCAGCAGTTTAGATTATATATTCCATCACAAACTCGGTGCTACTGGCGATTTCAAATTGTATCACAAAGACTGTCCGATCCCCGAGGATGATTTAGACGAAGCCGCAAGATCGCCTGTGCTTAACACTGTTGAAGAATCAGAATCTCATGTAGCAGCTTTACCAAAGATCATACAAGTAATTAAATGTACAATTTGCATAGTTTCAAATCGTTTTGTGCAAATGATATTTGTTTCAGAGCCCCATGCATTTATCTAGTTTTATGTATCCGGCGGAAGTTGTGATGAAAGGGGAATTCATCCCCAGGGAGAAATTGAACGCACCAGTTGGTGAATTCGTTGATATTAGGGTGGCCGAAATTTATGATCCATCAAAATTCTGGTTTTTCCTCGACGAGAATGAACACAAACTCAATGAACTCATGGATCATTTACAGTAAGAAACATATAAACTTATTAAAGACGAAATGTAGCTTGAATATATAAACACAGTACAATCTTGATAATCCGTCGGTTTGTTAGTTCGGCACGTTCAGCAATACGCAGTTCCCGCGGACAATCTTGTTGTATTAATAGGAAAATGACCTTCTGAAAACGTTGCCACAATCCGTTTTTGATTATCTGTACCCATTTCCGAGACATCTACTTAGCAAATCTAAAATCGGGTAAATTTCAGTTTGAAATTTATCGACGAATTATTGAATCTTTCCGGACTATTTACACATATACTTGTTCGTCTTGTCGTGTAGTTTCTGTGTGCACAAAATGATTTCGCTGCTCTTTCCCGTTTTCGAAAAAAACCGAAAAAGCATGTATTTTTCGAACGAAATTTGTGTCGAAATTTTTTTTGCAAATTTTTTTCTTGATTTATTTTTGATTACACGAAGGAAATCGAAGTGCTGAAAACAGTTTTCCAGTTTATTTCCCTCTAAAGTTACAAATAAACAAATTTTATATTTTTTGTCGCTGTACACAATCACACATTTCCTACTTATTTGACGCTGCAATAACTTTTGAACCGTTCACCACAGAGACTTCTAGTCTTCACCAATCGATTCAGCGTCCCAAAATTAGTCCGAAAACGTATATAATATTCCCTGGGAAGCTTTCAGTTAAGAAATACCATCGACTCGGGAAGTTAGACCGTGGAAACGACGAAATGCGAGAAATCGATTTTTTCAAAATCGTTATTTTTTGAGTCACAGCAAAATTTAAAAACGTTTCTGAAAGCATTTTTGCTGCTGATTACAGATATGCAAATTATATTTCGCTAGATCTTTCGGTTCACTTTCCGCCTGCAAAAATTGACGACATTTTTATGAAATTTCGGCGCTCTAGTGGAGATCTCGGAAAGTCGTGAATTTACTGCGGACTATCTCAGTGTATCCATAGGAAAATGACCTTCTGAAAACGATGCTGCAATCCGTTTTTAAATATCTGCAACCGTTTCCGAGATATCTACTTGGCAAATCGAGAATTGGGTAAATTTAAGTTTGAAATTTATCGACGAATTATTGAATATTTCTGGACTATTTACACATCTACTTGTTCGTCTTGTCGTGTAGTTTCTGTGTGCCCAAAATGATTTCGCTGCTCTTTCCCGTTTTCGAAAAAATCGAAAAAAGCCGAAAAAGCATGTATTTTTCGAACGAAATGATGGAAATTTTTTTTCCAATTTTTTTTGCAAATTTTTTTGTGATTTTTTTTTGGTTACACGAAGGAAATCGAAGTGCTGAAAACAGTTTTCCAGTTTATTTCGCTCTAAAGTTACAAATAAACAATTTTTATATTTTTTTTCGCTGTACACAATCACACATTTTCTACTGATTTGACGCTGTCATAATTTTTGAACCGCTCACCACAGAGACTTCTAGTCTTCACCAATCGATTCAGCGTCCCAAGATTAGTCAGAAAACGTATATAATATTCCCTGGGAAGCTTTCAGTTAAGAAATACCATCGACTCGGGAAGTTAGACCGTGGAAACGACGAAATGCGAGAAATCGATTTTTTCAAAATCGTTATTTTTTGAGTCACAGCAAAATTTAAAAACGTTTCTGAAAGCATTTTTGCTGCTGATTACAGAGATGCAAATTATATGTCACTATCTCTTTCGGTTCACTTTCGCCTGCAAAAATTGAAGAAATTTTTATGAAATTTCGGTGCTCTAGTGGAGATCTCGGAAAGTCGTGAATGTCCCGCGGACAATCTTAGTGTATCCATAGGAAAATGACCTTCTGAACACGATGCCGCAATCCGTTTTTAATTATCTTCAACCGTTTCCGAGATATCTACTTAGCAAATCGAGAATCGGGTAAATTTCAGTTTGAAATTTATCGACGAATTATTGAATATTTCCGGACAATTTACACATCGACTTGTTCGTCTTGTCGTGTAGTTTCTGTGTGCCCAAAATTATTTCGCTGTTCTTTACCGTTTTCGAAAAAAACGAAAAAAACCGAAAAAGCATGTATTTTTCGAAAGAAATGATGGAAAATTTGTGTCGATTTTTTTTTTGCAAATTTTTGTCTTGATTTATTTTTGATTACACGAAGGAAATCGAATTGCTGAAAACAGTTTTCGAGTTTATTTCGCTCTAAAGTTACAAATAAACAAATTTTATATATTTTTTCACTGTACACAATCACACATTTCCTACTGATTTGACGCTGTCATAACTTTTGAACCGTTCACCACAGAGACCTCTAGTCTTCACCAATCGATTCAGCGTCCCAAAATTAGTCCGAAAACGTATATAATATTCCCTGGTAAGCTTTCAGTTAAGAAATACCCTCGACTCGGGAAGTCTAGACCGCGGAAATGACGAAATGCGAGAAAATCGATTTTTTCAAAATCGTTATTTTTTGAGTCACAGCAAAATTTAAAAACGTTTCTGAAAGCATTTTTGCTGCTGATTACAGATATGCAAATTATATTTCGCTAGATCTTTCGGTTCACTTTCGCCTGCAAAAATTGAGGAAATTTTTATGAAATTTCGGCGCTCTAGTGGATATCTCGGAAAGTCGTGAATTTACTGCGGACTATCTCAGTGTATCCATAGGAAAATGACCTTCTGAAAACGATGCAATCCGTTTTTAATTATCTGTAACCGTTTCCGAGATATCTACTTAGCAAATCGAGAATCGGCTAAATTTAAGTTTGAAATTTATCGACGATTTATTGAATATTTCTGGACTATTTACACATCTACTTGTTCGTCTTGTCGTGTCGTTTCTGTGTGCCGAGAATGATTTCGCTGCTTTTTACCGTTCTCTAGAAAATCGAAAAAAAACGAAAAAGCACATCTTTTTCGAACGAAATGATGAAAAATTATTTGGAATTTTTTTTCCTGATTTTTTTTGGTTACCCGAAGGAAATCAAAGGGCTGAAAACGGTTTTCCAGTTTATTTCGCTCTAAAGTTACAAATAAACAAGTTTTATTTAATATTTTCGCTGTACGCCATCTCGCATTTCCGACTGATTTGACGCTGTCATAACTTTTGAAGGGCTCATCACAGAGACTTCTTGTCTTCACCAATCGATTCAGCGTCCCAAAATTGGTCGGCAAACGTTTGAGATCATTAATAAAATTGATAAAGGAGAGACTACGGCAAACCTGAAAACTAGAAAAGACAAGTAGAGAAATTATCAAAAGAAGTTTCAGTTTCTTTCCGAGGAAAATGGAATTAAAACCCAAAAAGTTACTCTTACCAAAACCAGAAGTTTACAATGCAGATGAAAGTGTTTTCATCTGGAGCATGCTTCAACATAAAATCTTTGTACACTCTTCCGAAGAAGGTGCCCCTGGAAGAGAGGATAGATTGACATTCATGTACGAATTTTACGGGCGAACACAAACTTTCCATATTGGTTGAAGAAAGCTAAGTATCTGAGGGCCTTTTAAATTTTGGTCCATTTTCTCTTCATCCCTCTGCTTAACAGTATTGTAGAACAGCTTCGTCGAGTTCTTCCCAAGGTCTCATTATTTCAATATTAGTGTCCCGTTTTACCTTGAGAAAATATCGTGCAAATTGGATAATATCTAGCTTGTCTTCAAATTAGACAGAACTATACTCTCTTCTGAATAAACTAGACAAAATTAAATATTGTTTTAATTGTGTTCAAATAAGTACAGTGCAATCTTGATAATCCGGCGTTTAGTTAGTTCATCGTGTTCGGTAATCCGGCATTGGAGAAACACATGTCTTTTCTTGCCGCCGCCCCGCGACGGTTATAAACAAACAGGCTCGCTCTTGCCCTTCCCTCCCAACCCTTTCTCTCTATCCACTCATTCTGTTCTTCTTCTTTCGAATAGGTCTACTTTGGAGCACGCTTGTTCAACTGTTGGGCTTTGACCTTTGCCCAGTATTGTCGCATCTTCTGCCGGTGTAACTCCTTTCTCTCTTCTATCCAGAGGGTACCTTTCCTTCGAGGTTTTTCCTGAAATCTACAGACTTCCTTCAGGGTGCGTCTCACAGACTGTCTGTTTTTGAGATCTGTTATTCCCAGTTCTTTAATATCCTTCTTGGTCTCTGTCGACCAAGTGGTACGAAGCTTCTTGTTTTGCCAGAAGGTGAACAGATGGTTGGTTAGACGGTTTGGAGGCAATCTTGCAACGTGGCCATAGAAAGCTTCTTTTCCTTGCACAGTCAGAGAACATCTCAATATGTTCGTAGAGCTCAGAGTTATGTCGTCTTTGGAATTCCCCATCTTCCTTTACCAGGCCTAGGTTCAAGGAAAGACACACCATGGCATACAGGGCTTCTGGTCATAAGACTGCTGTGTAGTGCTTAAGTTTCAGGTTGCATGACAGGGATTTCTTATTGTAAGTGTTCTTAGTCAGCCGATAGGCTAGTTCTAGCTTGCTGACTCTCTTGGATAATGATGCTCTTTCTGATAAGTTGGGTTCAATCCATTCGCCAAGATACTTAAATTTCTCAGTCCTCTTGATGTTTCCCTGTTCTAGTAACATCTCTCTGTTTGCTTCTCTGATGTTGGTGAAGAATTCTGGATTTTCCAGCGACACTTGAAGATTCACTTTGGCAGCCTGTTTTCTGAGGCAATTTACCTGCATTGTTGCCATCTCAAGAGAATCAGCAAACAGTGCCATGTCATCTGCAAAGGTCAGGCAATCTACAACCAGTCCAACATTCTTACGTCCCAGGTAGATACTACTCTAAGCACCCAAATTGTTCAGTTCCTTGCGCCATTCTCTCATAACCTTTTCATGGACACAGTCCATCTCCTTGTCTCACTCCAGTTTTTATTTCGAAGTTTTCTGAAATCTCGCCTCTAAATTTAACCTTGGAATGGGTGTTGGTCAAAGTTTCTAGGATGAGTCTGCGGGTTTTGTTGTCCAGTGCTAGTTCCTGGAGTACTTTGTTAAGCGTTTCTCTATCAATGGAATCGTAGGCCTTCCTAAAATCAACAAAGGTGACAACCTTGCGGTTTCTCTTCTTGGAGTATGCAAGTACAGTTTTAAGATTGAGGATCTGTTCAACACAGGATCGGGTCTTCCTGAAGCCCCCTGGTATTCTCCCAGTTGACTATCCAACTGATTTTCTGCCCTTGTTTGTAACGCCTTCGAGAGAATCTTGTATGTTACCGGGACGAGAGAAATTCCACGGTAGTTGTTTAGATCAGTAAAATCTCCCTTTTTGTGAAGCTGATGGATCAGAGCAGATTTCCAATCGGGTGGTAATTTCTCGATTTCCCAGATGTTCTCGATTATCTCGGTTAGCTTGCGCACGACATTGTTTCCAGCCCCTTTCCACAGTTCAGCAATGATAGAGTCCTCTCCAGCTGCCTTATTAATCTTAAGAAATTGAATGATCTGGCCAACTACTTCCAATGAAGGGGGAAGCGAGTCCGGGTTTGGTGTGGTTAGTTTATAGTCGAAGTCTTCACTGGGTGGGTCACAGTTGAGTAGATTTTTAAAGTACTGAGCCAAAAGGTGGCAGTTGTCCTTGTCGTTATAAGCCAGTTTGCCTTGTGAGTCTCTGAAGTGGAGGCTTGGTGGAGCGTATTTTCTGAGTGCCTGCTTAAAGGTTCCAACGAAATTTCTGGAATTATTCTTAGCAAAGCTCTCTTCGATTTGGGTTAGTTGGTTTTGTGTAAAGGTTCGTTTGGTTCCTCGAATTATCTTGGCTGTAACCTTTCTTTGTTCCAAAAATTGATGCCAATTTTCCTTGGTCTTTTTCACTTCACCCACTTCCACTTCACCCAGGCTATCTGTCTTTGGGCTATTGGATTGTACTGTATATTTATCCTATTCGTAGCTCTATAATATTAAGTCTTACTAAGACTACTATGACAAATCCCATGTTGAAACAACTACTTCCCTAGCTAATACCACACACAATATTGAATTATACAACAGACATTGGCTTGTTATTACTAGTAAAGGGTCTTCCAATTAGAGGTATAATTTTCAATAGCACGCCATTTTAACAGTTGTCAGGATTCAACCTGTAACTACTTGTCAGATGACAAGTAAAAACTACGCCATTAATAAAAATGGAACGATACGCTTCAACAACGCATAGAAATTATTAAAATTCAATACAAAAATCGTAAAAATTTTGTTGCAACAGTTCGCGAAACTAAAGCATTTTTGGGTCGTCGTGAAGCACCTTCTCGGCCAGCAATTGTGAAACTGGTAGAAAACTTTGAGCTGTTGGGACAAGTTAGTGATGCTTAGAACCGCACTCGTGTACGTCACTCAAGAACAACCGAGAATATTGCTGTTGTAACCCTTAGTGTTGAGGAAAACCCCGGGTTGTCTATTTCTCGTCGATCTTTGGAATTGGGCATTCCACAAACGACATTGCACCGTATTTTGCCTAAAGACTTAGGTCTTAAGGCTTTTAATGTTCAGTTAACACAAGAACTCACGCCTACTGGCCATCAACAACGTAGTGTCTTTGCTATTTAGCAAAGACACTGTGTCCTCAAAATGCATCAAACTGATCCGGAATTTCATCAAAAAGCATCTTGAGTGATGGGCAGTGTTCCCTCTAATTTTTATTAGTGCTGGGCGGTCCAAAATCTAGGGTGAGCAAAAAAATTAAAATGAAAAACAAATTGCGCAATTGTTTTATACTTATTCATTCCAACCGTAATATCAAATAGTCTAAACTCCAGAGGAGCGGCTACATACAGCGTCTGTCCTCCATGTTAGGAGCGGCTAATAAACTCTGGAACTTACAATCCCAGTTTTAACCTCGAAATGGCCCAAAAAGCCATTTCCCGCCTGAATTTCAAACAACTATGCATGATACCAATTTCTCTGAATGGAACTACTTCAAGAGGTAACCAGCCCTCTGGAGAACCTGAAACTCCATTTCGTTCAAGAAATTCAAAATCTTCTAAACCAAAGAAAAACAACATACATTTCTTTGGAACTTTAAATATTCTAACTCACTCTTGAAGCCCGGCAAACTGAAGCTGTTCACCAAAGTTTTGATGAAAGTAGGAGATACTATGAGGAAGAGAAGGGTAAGCTTCTATGCCCATTTGAAAACAATGAATGATGAAAGGCTGACAAACAAAATATTCATATTTTTTGACAAAAACCCCAGAACCCTAATCACATGGTTCAAAGCAGAAGTCAAAGCAGACTTAGTGTAGTTTGGTATTGGAGAAGAAGACATAACAAACAGAGACCTGATGAGAGATAAAATTCTCAATTTTGAAGGATTTGAGGCGAAGAAGAGAAAAACTGGAGGAACAGTTTGGACAGAAGACCGAAAGGAGCAGCAAAGAGAGAGGATGAAGATATATTGGCAAAAGAGAAAAGAAGATGAATGCAATATAAATTTCTTTGGTGTTAATTGTTTGCCCATTTGATAAATTAATGTAATGGTGTGCATAGGTTTATTTCTCTTAAGAGTCGCATGTATATCGGCATGTCCAAAGGCATGTTCGACAGAACTCTCGGCGCTGTGTTGTATGGCGCTGCTGGTCTGTTTATCATAGTGATATGTTGCTGGTTACAATAATATATTAATTAATCTAGTATTCACAATTTCGAAGACGAAATCAACTTCTCGTAATTTAAGTGCGCCGAAAATAAATTTATCTGCGCAAATTTTAAAAAGTCACGAAAACTACTGCGCATCCGCGCACCCGCGCAGCTTACAGGGAACATTGGTGATGGGGCCCATTTTCACCTCGGAGGCTACGTTAACAAGCAGAATTGTTGCATTTGGGTCTCGGCAAACCCAAGAATTATTGTTGAAAAGCCTCTCCATTCTCAACGTGTGACTGTTTAGTGCCGTGTTTTGTCTGGATCTTACTTTTTCGAAAATGAGGATGGAGCAACTGTTACCGTGAATGAATTGCGCTATCGAACGATGGTATTAATGTGGAAGATATTGATGTGGACGACGTTTATTTTCAACAAGACGGCGCTACGTGCCACACAAGTAACGATACCATTGCTCTATTGTGTGAAAAGTTTCCTGAACGCATGATTTTTCGAAGAGGAGACCACAATTGGCCACCGAGATCTTGTATGATTTAACACCTGTACACTTTTTTCTTGGGGACTACGTGAAAGTTAAGGTCTCTGCCAATGGCTCACAATCGATTGAAGACCTAAAAGATGGAATTCGTGAAGTTATCGAGGACATACAGCCGCAAATGTGCGAATTTTTTATGGAAAATTTCATGAAAAGAATATGGTCCTGCAAGCGTAGCCGTGGCGGCTAAAATTGTTTTCCATTATTAATGACTTACCCTCCTCTTTATAATTAAATAAACATCCGATGATTTCGCTTAAAAATACTCGTTTTTTTTTTACATATCAAAATGAAACCTCTTATAGGAAGACCCTTTATAATAATATTTATTGCGGTTTAATTATGCGAACGTCACGAAGTAGCATCGTTGTTGATGATGGTCGGTAGACGTCAGTTCTTGTGGTAACTGAACTAAAAGCCTTAAGACCTAAGTCTTTATGCAAAATAAGGTGTAATGTCGTTTATGAAATGGACCAACTTGGTTTTTCTTCAACACTATGGGCAACAGCAATATTCTCCGTTGTTCTTGAGCGACGTGCACAAGTTCGGTTCTTCACATCACTAACTTGTCCCAACAGCTCAAACTTTTCCACCAGTTTCGCAATTGCTGTCCGAGAAGGTGCTTCACGATGACCCAAACATGCTTTAGTTTTGCGAACTGACCGCGAAATTTTCACCGTTTTTTGTAGTGAATTTTATTAATTTCAATGCGTTGCTAAAGCGTATATCGTTCCATTTTTATTAATGGAGTAGTTTCTACTTGCCATCTGTCAAGTAGTTATAGGTTGACTCATGACACCTATTAAAATGACGAGCTATTGAAAATAAAATATCTTATTGGAATACCCTTTATATGATTTAGCCATAGCTATTTTAGTGGAGAAACATTTTTTACTTAATTTAACACAGTTTTGTCTCATTGTCATCACGTAATTTTTTTCATCAAAAAAATAAAATTTAAATAAAAAAAAATTACATGATATTTGACCCCTAAGGATGAGATCCCCCTTATCACGTGAAATCACTCCCTCCGTAAAAGTCTCACATAATTTATGGACGCCCCCATATATAAGGCGTTGCTAATATGAAGGGCGATCTCAACATTGGGTCATTTTTTTTTCACGGATGGGATCACAACCCCCTCGAGAATGCGCAGGTATAAGTTTTATGTTGAGTCCGTCATAAGTTCATCAAAATCGACATCAGCCTTTGCTGAGTTAGCCCTTCATCCGCAATGGATAAAAAAAAATCAAATGCGTTTTTCTTGAAACCACCATTTGTTGAGTTCGCCCTTTGTATACGCAACGCCTCATATAAACTTAAGTTAACTATATTTTACCATAATAACTGTTAAGTATAACACAACCCAAAAACATTTTGGTAGCGGAGATTTTTTAACGGTTCCCAGGTAAATTTGGGGTCTAAAACCATCCAAAATCAGTTTTCACTCTTCCGGCACAAAAACAACAATTTTTTACATCTAATTTGCTTAAAATTTCAGATTTAATTAAACTCTTATCATTTCCTCTTTTTATCCATCAGAGATTTTTACACGCAGCATCACAAAGAATACGCGATTCCGCACATAATGGTCCAAGAAAACCTGTACTGCGTCTCGATTTACATGGACGAGTATCACCGAGCAATCATTTGCAACAGTCTGCCCACAACTCCATGCAAAGTCAAGGTTTCATCGCAACCACCGAACCTCGACCCAAAACCGTAATTCATTCTATTTTTAAGGTGTTCTTCATCGATTACGGAACTGTCTCCATTGTCCAAACTGACAACTTATTCTTCCTCCATGACAAATTCAAAACCCTACCCGAACAAGCGATTCGAGGACGTCTAGCCAGAATCTATCCCCCGGTGAAAAGGAAACAGTGGAGCTTGGAAAGCTCTGACAGATTCTTGCAGTTGGTTTACCAGAAGCCTCTAGTTGCCCAAATCGACAGAATAGACGAAGAGGTTCTTATTTTGGTAACTGATTTAATGACGTAGTGAACTTGATTTATGTTTCAGAGGTCTGCATTTGAGTTGTTGGTGGCTGATACATCGGGAGAACAAGATATTTATATAAATGACTCGTTGGTCTTTGAGGGACATGCGATATTCACACATCAGGTAAATGAGGAAGCTTCCAGTGTGGAAAGTGACTTAGTTGAAGATAAAATTTGTAAAAAGTTTGATGGAGTTAAGGGAGAAATTGTTGATGTAGTTAAGGGGGAAATTGCTGATGGAGTTAAGGGGCAAATTATTAATGAAGTTAAGGGGGAAATTGTTGTTGGAGTTAAGGGTGAAATTGATGGTAAAGTTGAGGGTAAATGTGCAAATCAAGTTAAGAATGAGATTGTGTTGGGAAATGAGGAAAAATTGTTAGTTGAGGTTAAGCAAGAGTCCAATGAAGATAATAGTAAAAGGAGAATTTCTCGAAGGGAGATTATTGAAAGGGTTAAGACTTTGAGAAATCTTTCAATTAGTTAATTTATTAAAAATATTTTAAGATTTTAGATAAAATGTCTTATCTAATTTTGACAAGAAAATGTCAGATTGGACAGATGTCACAATTTCGACTAATCAATCTAATTGGACAATAGACTTATAAACGGACGTATTTACTAGACTAGAGAGCGTAAGATTAATGTAGACTTTGAGAAGTCTTTCAATTGATTAATTTATAACAAATATTTAGAGATTTTAAACAAAATGTCTAATTATGTCAAAAAAAACTGTCAGATTAGACAGATGTCAGAATTTTGACGAATCAAACTAATTAGACAAGAAAATTTAAAGACTCGTAAACGGACATATTTACTGGACTAGAGAACGTAAGATAAATTTAGACTTTGAGAAGTCTTTCAATAGATCTGTTCATAGTTGAAATTTTTTTGTGCGCATGTGTCAATTTCCGTCATGTTATACGTCAAAAAGTGCCCGAACTTTATGACGTTTAACTAAATATGTGTCCGAAACTTTCATATTCCTGCCTTTCAAACCTGGCGGATGTGCATGCGCTTAACTAACTGTAAAAAGGTCTTGGTTAATTTGTAAAAATATATTTTGAAGTTTTAGATAAAATATCTAAAGGTCGATTCCCATATGCGCGACACTCAGCTACGAGACGTCGTGCGACATCGCCTGTCAAATAATGATTACATTGTTTTAAATGGGCACGTCGCGTAGCCATAGTGAGAACGTGCCCCAATAAAACAATGAAATCATCATCATTTTACAATCAGGCGATGTCACGTGACGTCGCGTAGCTGAGTGTCGCGTGTATAAGAATCGGCCTTAATAGGACAAAACATGGCAGATTAGACAAATGTCACAATTTAGACTTATCAAACTAATTAGACAAGAAAATTGAAAAACTCTTAAACAGACATACATATTTACTTGACTCGAGAGCGTTTATCAGGAACTATAATTTGATTTGTTTTATATTTTCTATATTGATTGGAATCTCCCATGAGTTATTAATAAATGATATTATTGTAATTTAAAGAGGTGTTTGAAACCCAGTGGGAAGGTCCGCTCAAAAGCCAAAATACTGAGATACATTAAGAAGTGAAATGAAGGTTTGAATTTCCAAAAAAATCGTTTATTGAATTTGGTTTTGCGGTAACGAAATTTGTTGTTTGATATTCTGTGTAAATTCGTTGAAATTCATTGCATCTGCCTCTTATTAATTCCTGTCTTTTGGCTTTTAGGAGCAGGAAGAGACCGAACTAAAACCGGAAGAAATTCCCATTGTCACATACCTACACCTTTTCCCCACGTTCGCAGAGCTTGAACAAGGTTTGGCCCCGGGCCTGCAAGAATTGCTCATGGTGCAGCCTATGGGCATTCCGTTCTCCTATCTTTACCCACAGTATTTCAAAGCGCCGCCACCTCCCGCGTCTCTGACAAGTCCAACGCCAAAAAGTCCGAGCTTAATTGAAAGTCCAAGTACGAGCTTAATTGTAAGCCCAAGTCCGAGCTTAATTAAAAGCCCAAGTCCGAGCTTAATTAAAAGCCCACGTCCGAGCGAGCAGACATTCTTTAACCAAGACTTTCAGAAATTGTGCATAGGAGAGAGAAAAGTTATCTTAAAACAAGGTAAGAGAAAAAATTACCATTTTCATTCAGTATTTCTTCTCTTTTACTTCTTTATCTTTCTTTCATCTCTACACATTCATTCCATATATGCTCCACTCGACTGTCTCTCCCTCCTTGTAGGACATCCTACACATTCTTATTTCTTCTTTCATCCAATATTTATTTTCTCTCTCCTCATTTCTACATCTGAACCTTGCTATTATGTTCCTTTCTTTCACACTTTCTCTTCCTAGGTACTTCGGAATCCCTTCAATCATACAACCATCATACTTCTTATTCACTTATTCTTTCTCTTCTTTCCTGCATGTCTACGTGTTTGTCTCTTTCGCTCATCTCCCCATTCATCCACTTGCCTTCTGCTCTTAACCTTTCTATTCCCTAACTCGCGTATCCATGTCATCGGTAATATTCCTCTCTTCCATTCATTCCTCTTTCGCTCATCTCCCCATTCATCCACTTGCCTTCCTTTCATCTCCCCATTAATCCACTTGCCTTCCGCTCTTAGCCTTTCTATTCCCTAAATCGCGTATCCATTTCCTCGACAATATTTCTCTCTTCCATTCATTTCTAGAGGGTCTTTCAATAAGAGGTTTCATTTTGATCGAAATCACCGGATGTTTATTTGATTGTAAAGAAGAGGGTGTGGCATTAATAATGGAAAACAATATTAGCCCAATGGCCGCCACGGCTACGCTTGCAGGACCATATTCTTTTCATGAAATTTTCCATCGCCATGTATGTATATTTGCATGTCCTCCATAACCTCACGGATACATCTTTGAAATCTTGAATCGATTGTGGGTCATTGGCATAGACCTTATCTTCCACGTAGCCTCAAAGAAAAAAGTCTATAGGTGTTAAATCACAAGATTTCGTTGGCCAATTGTGATCGCCTCTTCTAGAAATCACACGGTCAGGAAACTTTTCACGCAAAAGAGCGATGGTATCGTTACTTGTGTGGTACGCCGTCTTAAATTAACGTCGTCCACATCAATATCTTCCAATAGACTTCCAATAGATAGTTGAAATTTTTTGTGTGCATGTGTCAATTTCCGTATTGTTATACATCAAAGAGTGCCCGAACTTTTTGACGTATAACTAAATATGTGCCCAAAACTTTCATATTTTCGCCTTTAATATTTTCTCCTTAACATACGAATAAAATGCGCGTTGACGTGTCCATATACATGTGATCTTATCACATATACATGACGTCTAAGAGACGCCATTGTAAGTCAAGGGGTTAACTAACCCTACAAAGGTCTATTCCGGCCATACAGAATAATTAAACATCGTTCGATAGCGCAATCCATTCACCGTAACAGTTGTTCCAGCCTTATTTTCGAAAAAGAAGGTCCAATGATCAGGCCAGACCAAGAACCGCACCAAACAGTTACACGTTGAGGATGGAGAGGCTTTTCAACAATAATTCTTGAGTTTTCCGAGCCCCAAATGCGGCAATTCTGCTGTTTACGTAGCCAAGGTGAAAATGGGCCACATCACACAAGATGATTCGGTAAAATTCCGGATCAGTATGATGCATTTGAAGGACCCAATCAGCAAAGACACGACGTTGTTGATGGTCGGTAGGCGTGAGTTGTTGTGATAACTGAACTTTAAAAGCCTTAATACCTAAGTCTTTATGCAAAATACGGTGTAATGAGGCAGGCAGAAATGAGGCCCTGCAACGAGAGCACAGAAAAGTTGTGGCAAACCCAAAACTGCCGGTACGTGAGGATATCCCCCAACTGAGACGCACCCGGCTAAAATCGAGAAACCCCCCTATTTGCCTGGCCGAACAGCTCAAAAACCCAATGGACTCACGATTGGAATCTTAAATGAAACAACCAACTACAAACCTGGTTTGAGAGTTCCCTGGGTAATATCCCTGGTACAGAACTAAGCAGGAGAAAGTGGACAGCACTAAATCGAGCGCGCACTGGACATGGCAGATGTGCGGACTCCTTGTTCAAATGGGGGGGACAATGTGACCTGAATGCGACTGCGGCGCGCCGAGGCAAAGCATTCAACACATCCACAGTGAGTGCCCTCTACGCTCATATGCAGGGGATTGGTCCGATTTCCTGGAGGTGTCCCCTTCGGCGTTAGATTGAATCACAAACCTTGACGTTAACATATGAAAATGTCTATATATTTAAGCAAAGAATGTACCTAGCCATACCCTAAATAAATAAAATACGGTGTAATGTCGTTTGTTGAATGCCCAGTTCCAAAGATCGACGAGAAATGGACAAAACTGGTTTTTTCTCAATACCATAGGCTACAACAGCAATATTGTCAGTTGTTCTTGAGCGACGTGCTCGAGTTCGGTTCTTCACATCCCGAACTTTTTTGGGACAAGTTCGTAATGTGAAGAACCGAACTCGAACGAGCTCAAACTTTTCCACCAGTTTCACAATTGCTGGCCGAGTAGGTGCTTCGCGAGGACCCAAAAATTTTCACCATTTTTGTAGTGAATTTTTATAACTACAATGCGTTGTTGAAGCGTATAACGTTCCATTTTTTATTAATGGCATTGTTTTTACTTGTCATCTGTCAAGTAGTTACAGATTTACTCATGACAACTGTTAAAATGGTGGGCTATTGAAAATGAAACCTCTTATTGGAAGACCCTTTATATCCTTTTTTTTTCTCTTTCCAGCATTCAGTGAGTAACCTGCAAATTTTCACCATTTTTGTAGTGAATTTTAATAACTTCAATGCGTTGTTCAAGCTGATAATGTTCCATTTTTATTAATGTCGTAGGTTTTAATTGTGATCTGTCAAGTAGTTATAGGTTGATTCATGACAACTGTTAATATGGTGGGCTATTGAAAATGACACCTCTTATTGGAAAACCCTTTATATCCTTTTTTTTTTCTTTCCAACATTCAGTGAGTAACCTGCAGTCTTCGCTTCCGTACATTCTGTCTTCAAACTTGCTTTCTTCACAACTTTAACTCTCAATTTGCGTCTCTTGCATTCCTCCTTCACTATGTATCCTTGAGTTTCTCTATCTACCCCTACCACCCATCGCAGGTATTCTCTTACAATTTCTCAACATCTTCCTGTTCTTTCCATCCCTAGATTTCTGATCTATAAACTAAGATACTCTCAATCAAACTTTCAAAGATCCTGAAATCGCTTCCCCATTTTCTTTCTCCTATCCCTCAAATGCACCCTAGTACCTTCTTTACTTTCCTGGCTAACTCTGCCATGCGATTTATCCGAGACGCTTTCGTTCATTTTGTAGCCTAGGTACTTAAACTCTTTTGGGGCGAGGCCACACGATGGGTTACGTATTCCGGAGCGGTGTCGCAAAGTCATCCTACATACAAATCACTATGTCATATCACACGATGCGTTGGGCCGCCGTGCGGCGCCGCGCCTGTGACCTGCGAAACGAGGCAAGGAGGGGTGATGCGCTGCGATCGTTCCTGGTTCGACTGCGGTGCCGCGTGTGGCACCCTATAGCATTGGGTCGTCCATTAATCACGTGATGTTTTTTAGAAACTTTTTAAGTCCCCCTCCCCACTTGGTGATACGTGGTGAGGTTTTAGGTTAAGACCCCCTCTTCCCAAAATCACTTGTATTTTTTTTTTACAAGTCGCCCGCCGCTTTTCGCTTTAAAAATCTCGCGTTCAACGAAAAAATAAATAAACGTGATATCTCAGTACACCCCACCCCCTCCCCCCATGTGTTATTTCGTGATTCTTCACAAAACCCCTCCCGCCGTTCGAGCCTCACGTGATTAATGGACGATCCCTTGAATTAATCACCGCACCGTTAGCGCATCGTGTGGCCTCGCTCCTACTCGCTCAATTGTTCCCACTTTCATTTCTTCATCTGTTCCCCCATGCACCCTATAGCATGGGGGTCGTCCATTAATCACGTGATGTTTTTTATTTTTCTTCCTCGTTGTTCCTCTTTCTTTTACTAAACACCATCATTATTGTTTTCTCCAGATTCGCATCTATGTTTTTGTTCCTCACATACCTCCCTAGGCTTTTCATCATTTCTTTCATCTGCCCTTCGCTCTTTGCCACCACTAGCACATCATCCGTGAACGCCAGGTTCCATACTTACTCTCCATCTAGTCTCTATACTAAGCCGGGCTCTATATTTATCTCTCTTCTACAGTCACCATCTCCCTATCATTCAAGTAACTGCCCACCATCGTTCGAAGGTAGAGAGTCTCCCCCTTCAGTTCCAAAGCCTCCATGATTCCGCCATATGAAAACGAATTGAAAGCATTTTTCAAGCCCAGGGTTGCAAGCACGCAGTAGCTATGGGTACGCCATGGACCATGTTTTTCTTCTTCACATACCTCCCTAAGCTTTTCATCATTTCTTTCATCTCCCCCTCGCTCTTTGCCACCACTACCACATCATCCGTGAACACCAGACTCCATACTTTCTCTCTATCTACGCTTTCTCTCTCTCTCTCTCTTCCACAGTCACTATCTCCCTCACTATCATTCAAGTAACTGCCCACCATCGTTCGAAGGTAGGGAGCTACCCTAGCTAGGGACTATTTCAACAACAGGAGAGCAATAATATCAGAGTCCAATATACACGCGGGGAAAAGTGGTAGAAAAAGGTTGTCCGCAAGGATCCAAATCAGGTCCCGGCTTATGGAAGATCCTGTACGATTCCATCTTCGATACAGACCTTCCGGAAGGTTGCGAGATAGGCGCATATGCGGACGACACAGCGAGGTCAACCACGTATAAAGGTCTCAGATATTCAGTAAACCGCGTATGGTCTGCCGAGACCAAACTTAAATTTAATGCGCCAAAGACTATTCAAAAATCGGGATTTTAGTGGCTGGCCACCAAAATCCCGTCTTTAAATTAGGAGGCGAATCAATTTATTGCTCTCCATTCATCAAATACTTACGTATTTTTATTGATAGGTCTTTGAAATTCAGAGAACTGAAGGCTCAGGCGTGCCGGAAAGCAAAGTAGATCGGTTTCAGATTTAGCGCCGTGTCCATGAAAGAGTGGTGTCTTGGCAGGTCGGCCATGTGCAATATATATATATAAGGGAGCTGTCGAATCCTGTCTGCGGTACGGAGCGCCGATATGGTATAGTAGATGCGGAGTCCGAGAACGGAAAAAGCTCCTCATTGTGCAACGCGTTTGTATTTGGTTTGTATTTGAGGGCCGCGAAAGCTTATAAAACCGTCTCAGACGACGCTGACGGACTTGCGAGTGGAAGAAACGTCTACCTTCAGTTCCAAAGCCCCCATGATTCCGCTACACGGAACCGAATTTGAAGCATTTTTCACGTCTAGGGTTACAAGCACGCAGTAGCTACGGGTACGCCATGGACCCGTATTGGGTAACCTTGCTCTCTCTACCACTCGCATTATTGCGTTCGCCGTAGTGCGGCCGCCTCTAAACCCATATTGTTCCTGTGAAAGACCCCCTGGCCTCTGGAGATCCTCCCTTATCCTAGCTCCGGTCACACTCTCAAACATCTTGTTCTGTATGTTGTCTGTATTTGTAGGATTACAAACACGCAGTGGTTACGGGTACGCCGTGGACCCGTATTGGCTAACCTTGCTCTCTCTATCATTCGCGTCATTGCATTCACCGTATTGCGTTGGCTTCCTCTCCTTCCTTTCTCTGTTTTTCAATCATCAACAGTCTTGCTCTCTTCCACTCCTTGTGGAAACTGCCATTCATAACAATTCATTCATCATTCTCAAGCACATGTCCTCGTCCAAACACCTTGCACGCTTTGTGGTAACTTTTTGGTGGAACACTATCAGGACCCGGCGCTTTTCCCTCCTTCATCCGGCCAACTACACTGCAACTTTTTAAAATTTATCAAATTACCCAAAGACACGTTTCATAGACAATTAAATTCCCCACAAATTTTATCCTAAACATTTCCGCAAATTCCTGCCCGTTTCCGCATAAAACGTCGTAAACTAAACTTAATCCTGACGCTCGCCACTGGATTGCAAGCAATTCAAGCACCGCGACATTTTCATATTTATTAGAGACAAATCTACAAAATTTGTTCTTAGCAATTTTGCCTTGAAATTCGCAACAATTTTCGAAATATTTCCAATTAAAGAAATTTAGGGCGACGTTTCAGTTTTCCTCAATTTTCTCCATCAAATCTTTAAAATATCTCAATTTACCTAAGACACTTTTAATAGACAATTAAATTCTCCATAAATTTTATCCGAAACATTTTCGCAAATTCCCTCCCGTTTCCACAAAAAACCTCGCAAACTAAACTTGACCGCTTGGCCGCAGTGAAAAGGGGCGCCTCACTCGCTCATGTACTGGGAACAGCTTTTTGACTTCCGTCATTAGGCTGCCCCCCGGAGAGTATTAATCCTTTGCGCAATTTTCCTGGTGACGATCTTATAGCCGTCACCCCAGACGTTATTATTCACCTCTTCGCAGAGCACTCTCCAAGCTACTTGCTTGGAGTTCGCGATGGCTCTGCGAAGATCCCTGTGCGCTATGTTATATATACCTGCTTCTGCACTCCTCACGCAATTTGTCATTTGCTCGCCTATTATTCCTTATCATACATCTTCTTTCATGCAAACAGGTTTTACGCTTTTCAGCTACAACACCGCATCACAGGCCCCGTGAAGAACTGTTTCGCTTGAGCTCCGCAGCCCATTTTCGGGACCTGTTCTATCCGCCAGCTCTTTCATAAAATCTGCCAATTTTTCTAGTGGACAAATAAACTTAATAAAGTCGGAACACAGCCTGAATATATAAATATATTCAACCTTTCCGGAGCTCTATAGCATTATTGAGTTTTTTAGGACTACAAAATCTCAGACTCAATAATGTTATAGAGCTCCGGAAAGGTTGAATATATTTATATATTCAGGCTGTGTTCCGACTTTATTCAGTTCAAGGTCGATTCCCGTATGCGCGACACTCAGCTACGCGACGTCGTGCGACATCGCCTGTCACATAATGATTACTTTGTTTTAAATGGGCACGTCGCATAGCCATAGTGAGAACGTGCCCATTTAAAACAAGGTAATCATTATTTGACAGGCGATGTTGCGTGACGTCGCGTAGCTGAGTGTCGCGTATATGAGAATCGGCCTTTGTTTGTCTACTAGAAAGATTGGGAGATTTTATGAAAGAGCTGGCTGAAAGGACAGGTCCCGAAAATGGACTGCGGAGCTCAAGCGAAACAATTCTTCACGTGGCCTTCCCGGTGATGCGGTGAAAAGCGTAAAACCTGTTTATATATTCAGGCTATGTTCTAACTTTATTAAGTTTATATGGTTATCTTATCTATAATGTAGTATGGTTTTACCAATTCTAAATTTCTAGTAGACTCTAGTCCCCTCTCCATTCATTCGTTCCAATACACCTTTTCATAGTTACATTATTTTTTTTGTTCGCATGTGTCAATTTCAGCCATGGTATACATCAAAAAGTGCCCGAACTTTTTTACGTATAACTAAATATGTGCCCGAAACTTTTATATTACCGCCTTTCAAACTTTGCGCATGCGCTTAAGTAACCGTAAGAAGGTTTATTTCAACCGTTCCTCAGAAACATCCTCTCGTACGTCGAAGAGAATATCCTGGTGATCACTCAGATTCTCTCCCTCTCTGACACGCCACTCTTTTCACCCTATCACACACCCTCCCGCTTGCGCCCTCTTAGGCCTAGGCCACACTACGGCTAAATCGCCGCGGTTTTTAATCACGTGATTTTGTGACTCAAGTAAGCTAATACAAGCGGCCTCACTTGCGGTTTTATCCAGCGACTGATTTTTCCCAGAGCGTACTGTGTTTCTCGAGCGGTTTCGCGGTTATACCGGTTACCGTTCGTGGGAAAAAACCGTAGTGCGGCCTCGGCCTAAAACATTCTTTCCATATCTGCCAACCATCTGGTCTACCTTGTCTAACCTTTTTGTCGTCTCATACCAATCGTTCTCTTTCTCTCTATTATTAACCAAATATTTTGAAAGGAAAATGAACAACAATTTGGACAAGTTTAATAAAAGTTTTTCGTTTTTAGAAATCTTGGGTAAGGATACACATATCATTTCCTATAACAATATGCCTTATCTGTCAGTCGATGAGGTCCAGACGAAATTCCTGGGCAAGATTGTGCCAATTCTGACCATACGGAAGAAATTCGCGTTCGGATATTTCATCACGTTGGAAAATATTTGTTTTAATACGAGCAGGGACCTCAAAGAAAAACTGTTGAGGTAAATTAATTGAAGATGGATTTGTGAATTTTCGCACTTTTATGAATTTCTAATTTTGTATCAATTTGCAGTTATAACTTGGTGGATCAGAGCAGTATGTGTCTAGATGTTGTTCTGTTGGAATATTTACCGGATTTTCTCGAAGGAATGTCCGGTGAGAAGGTGAACATTGAGAATTTCCAAGATCTGTTGAAGCTTTACAATTCCAGTGAGATTTGGCACGTTTAGTGCAATTAAACGCTTTAAAGAGCATCCAATCTTAAGTTAAGATTAAAACGCGAAATTTGCCAGAAAAGTTTTTTTTGTAATTTTTGCTTTTCTTCAAAAATTTTGCCTGGAAATTTCAAATTTAAGGAAAGAAACATTTTATTTCTTATTTTCATACAAATTTGTTATTGTAGAGAATTTTTAAGCATTGCAAATGTTCCTCTTGTTTACGTTTTGTTTGTTTGTTACCGTTGTTTGTGCCGACTCCAATTCAGCCGGCCTGAATATTTTACCTTTATTTCTTATAGAAAGGTTTTTTAAGTTTTATATTATGCCAGAACGTTTTAATTTTTGAGAAGAGACATTTATTTTAATAAAATAAATTGAAAAAAAAATATTTTAATGAGAAAAAAAAACTACGATTATTAAACTTTCGTGTTTATTCCACAGAACCTGTACCCATCATCATCTTCCAAAAACTAAGATATTTTGAATCTGTTGTATCCTGTAATGATTCCTGGGTTCCAGCGCCGTAGCTAGGGTCATGTGCGCTCCTGGCAAGATTTGAGTTTTGCGCCCCCCCGAGACTTATTTTCTAGGAAGAGAAACAACACATAACTTTGCAAGTGTAATTCAAGTTTTTTATACATTTAAGCTTAAAATTAATTTTTACTATTATGTAAGAAACGTAGCAATACGATTTCATTAATTAAGGCATTACCCCAAAATAGCTAAAGTCTTAAACCAAGGATCAGACGAGATTCCCGACTTCACTATGGAGGAAATTAAAACGTAACTGAAGGAAATGAAAAGAAATAAGGCCCCGCGTGAAGATAAAATCGTCGTCGAAGCCATAAAGGAGCGCGGGGAAAGACTTATTCAAGCGCCTCATACACTGTTTAATAAGTGCCTCACAGAAGAGAACATCCCGTCAAAATCGAACAATGCAATAATCATTATCATGCACAAAAAAAGGAAATGCAGCAGACCTTGCAAACTACAGACCCATAAGCCTCCTTTCAGACATGTGTAAGCTGTTCATGAAGAACTCTAGGACTAGGGCCTCCTCACTCCTCCTCTAGGCCCTTGAGGTGTTTTCTAAGTCTGCAGTGTCCCGTCAGGACTCCTGTCAGAATTCTAAGCTTGTTCCTGTTTAGTTTTAGGCAAACTTTAGTTCTTTTCTGGTTAAAAGATCCCAGCATCACTTTGGACTGCCTTAACCCTGGAAGTTCTTTCCAGGTTTTCATCCATTGTTCTCTCATTTCTTCATCTACTTTTGTGGTTTCAACTTTTGTGGATGGTGTTCACACTCATGCCACAAAAGGGTTCCAGACCTATAAAGGGACTACTGGATCCCTTGTTTGCTAAGTGATCGGCTTCTTCGTTTCCGTCTATACCAGTGTGTCCTGGTACCCAGTATTGCGTTACTTTATTGTTTTTGCCAAGCTTATTTAGCTTTCACACACTGCCATACCAGTTTGGATCTGATGGTGTATAAGCTAATGGCCTTGATGGCCACTTGGCTGTCTGACAGGATAGCAATTCGTTTTTTGCGGTAATTCCTGTCGAGGTTAAACTGTGCACATCTTTCGATTGCGTGTACGTGATTGGGAATGTTCCCATGGATTCGAAGTATTTGGTACAAGGTCCAAACACTCTTGCACCAGTACCTTCCTTTGTCTTCGAACCATCTGTATACCACTTTTGCTCCAATCGGCTTTACTACTACACATTGCTGTATAGTTTTTCTCGAAGTGGTATTTGCATACCATTTCGTCTTTTGATGCTTCCAGCCCGAGGATCTTGGCAGCGAGGCTGTTTCGGTCTCTGCTCCCGATTATTTTACCTCTGCCTATTCCTTCTTGCTGAACCTTACAATCGCCGATCTGGCGGCCCTTTCCACCATAAGGTGCAGCGGATTCAGATCCAGCAGTAGATCCATTGCTGCTGTCGGACACGACAGTAACAGTATGGGCTCTAGGCAGTTTTGTTTTCTCCTTCTAGTAAATGGTATCACCGTGGTTTTGATTAGGTTGAGTCTCAGTCCCACTGTTTGACACCATCTACTAGTTACTTTGAGGCCTCTCTGAACGATTTCACAGACCGTTCCCTCAAACTTCCCTCTGGCCATTATAACTATGTCATCGGCGTAACCTTGACATTTGATGTCTAGGTCGTTCAGCCTAGCCAGTAGTTCATCTACCAGGGATCATCTACCAGGCTCTACATTAGTGGTGCTAGCACACCTCCCTGTAGGCACCCTCAAGTTGTGGAGATCTTAATGGTGTCTCTTCCCACTTGTGTCTACGCCGTTCTGGTTCTCAGAATTTCTCCCATCCACTTTGAGATAGTGCTGTCAATATTCCTTCTTTCGAGGGCGGCTTTGACAGCCTCGTGTGAGGTGTTGTCAAAGGCTCCCTCTATATCAAAGAAGGCACATATCGCTACTTCCTTTGTCTCTAGTGCTGCTTCTATTTCAATTGTCAGCTGATACAGGGCGGTTTCTGTGGATTTCCCTGCTCTTTATGCATGCTGACAGTTGTGTAGTGGTGCACCTACCAGCACTATTGTCCTAAGGTAATTATCGATTACCTTCTCCATTGTCTTTAACATAAAAGATGTTATACTAATGGGTCTAAATGACTTCCGTTGTGTGGTGTCTTTCTTTCCCAACTTCGGTGTGAATACCAACTTAGCCCTTCTCCTTAGCTCCAGTATGTATCCGAGTGCTAAACTACTAAAAATTCTTAGAAGATACGGCATATGTTCACTCCCTCCCTTTTGTAGGAAGGCGGGAACTAGTCCGTCCACACCTGGGGCCTTAAATGGCTGGAAAGTGCCAATAGCTCATCTGTTTCGGTTTTCCGTACAGATGGACGCGGCCCTCCTCCATTCAGCCCGACTTGGTCTCCGTGGTTTCATCAATAGTATTTTCTATATCCCGGAAAATGGGTTTCTAGAAGGAGGAGAGCTCTTTGCTCTTCATCCTCTGTGAAGCTCTTATCCGGTTTCTTGAGAGTGGTTGTCATTTTCACTCTATCCTTCGCTAGTGCTTTGTGTAATCTAGCTGCCACCGGGGTGGATTCTATGTTTTTGCAGAAGGTCCTAAAGTTATTTATTTTTGCCCTTGCACCATTTTTCATCCTTATGCTCATTCACGGTTTTTACCGGGCAGCTGGATTCTAATGCCGTGGTGGTTGCTACATTTATTTCTCCTACAGCCTGCTCCAGTGCGGTATGGTGTTTGATACTACCTTGCACTGTCACTTGCTCTAGGTTCCCTTTTAGTTGGGAACTAAACATCTATTCTTGCCACGCAGTTTGTCTGGGGTTCCGAATGGGGGTGTTTTCCTCACTCGCTCCTTCCAGTTCGAACTCTGTGATCTGACATTGAGGTTTCATTTGAAACCCTCACATTCCACTTTTTAATTAATTTACTTACGTTAGCGCTACCTACCGTAATATCCATTACCTCATTTCTGATCGTAGTGCCAAATGTTGGTGTGTTCCCAACGTTGTACACAATTAAGTTTTCTTTAATGAGGTATTCTAAAAGGTATTTAGGTATTCTCTAAAAACCTCTCTTATTAGTGCGTGCTGCCCCACATCTCATTGTGTGCGTTCGGAGTTGGACTCCAGTCGGTTACGTCTAACGGTTTGTTGTGAAACTAAGCCCTCACACCGCGACAAGGTGACTTCCAGAGTGAGGGAACTAAGCGTCTAACACCGAAGCTAGATTTTTACCAATCTAAGGAGTAAGCCGGCTTTAGAGCAGGCTTTACGAGTATCGACACCTACAAGTTGTCAAGTAACTAATTAAAAAGTGTGTAGAGTACAATAATCCTCTAGTCCTCGTATTCGTCTTCTACGAAAAGACGTTCGACTTCATAAACCAACGAAAACTAATTGAAGCAATAGCTGAATGCCGTATAGAACACAGATATTGCGCGCTAATCAACATCTATAAAAATGCACTGCATGCGTGAGATTACACGAAGACACCGATAAATTATACATAAATACACCACAGGGAGATAACATCTCGCCAAAATTATTCACAACACTTCTGGAATACACGTTGAAATAGGTCGACTTAAACACATGGGGGTCAATATACACGGTGAAAAACTAAATCACCTGTGCTTCGCCGATGATATTGTGCTTATAATAGACTGTATT
Organism: Phosphuga atrata; assembly: GCA_944588485.1. Taxonomy (NCBI): domain Eukaryota; kingdom Metazoa; phylum Arthropoda; class Insecta; order Coleoptera; family Silphidae; genus Phosphuga; species Phosphuga atrata. The sequence continues at coordinate 66,939,045 of OX155895.1, forward strand.
GATGAAGTTTGAAAAATGCTCGAAAATTTAAAAGCTGCCTCACACTAAGTGTGCCTAAGGATCTACTCGAAAACTCAAATAAAGACCAACTGAGTTGTACTGAGTGTAACCATTTCAGTGGATAATGTCAAAATAGAAGAGACTGTTTCGTATAAATATCTAGGACTCTAGATTCGAGTTGGTAGAGATAGTCAAACGAACGAATTTTGCAGACGAGTAGGACTAACCTGGGCCGGTTTTGGTAAGTTGAAACACGTGTTTAAGGTTTTTGACTTAAGTGTTTAAGGTTTAAAGCTAAACCCATTTGCTTGAAAAGAAAGGTGTACAATAAAGTGACCACATTTTCATTAATCAAAGCGGGACAAATGGGATGAAAATAGAATTTTAATTTAGTTATGAAAGCAGACCAATAATTCAAAAAAATATATTTTATCTACTCACACACTAAAATTATCACATTAATACATTATTGTATGTGATGGAAGCCATTGAAGTGTGTAAAAGTATCCAAATCGTGCGTAAAAGTTCAATGTAAATCAAATGGAGTTTTATTATTAAACGATTTCTGTTTGTTGTACTATGGCAACAACTTGCGTTATTAAATAAAAAACATAGACGTAGTGAAAATAAATTTATATTTAACGAAACGTATTTCTTTACCAATAACGCCTCATCAAAAAAGATCATTTTCGCAAATATTATTTTTCGGAAAATGGTTACTAATATATTCAAAAGATTTTTAAACATATTCTCATAAAATCTCCTTTCTTAATGTCACCCAATGAAAATTTCGGAACAAGGTACCATTAAACGACCGGATTTTCAGAAAGAAGTCAGAATTTTTTATAATAAATGCTTCGAATATCTTAAAGAATATACAGTTTAATTCGAGGATATTAAAAAATTTAATTGGATGACACTAAAAAAAGGAGATTTTATTGGAATATGTGGAAAAATCGTATTTTATAAATTCCAGTAGATTTAAAATAAAAATGCAGATATTTTCTAAAAAGCGGGACATTTTTAAAAATCGGCGGGACGCGGGACTGTCTTCTAAAAATCGGGACTATCACGCCAAAATGGGGACGTGTGGTCACTTTAGTGTACAACCAATGTGGCCTGTCTGTCCTAACATATGGAGCGGAAACGCTTACATTAACAAAGAACGTTATAAACAAAGTCAGGGTAATACAGCGGAGCATGTAGCGGTCCATGTTAGGAATAAACCTTAGTAACAACATCCGAAATGTTACCATACGGCAGAGAACTCGAGTTGCAGATGCGGTAGAGAGGTTCACCTTCCTGAAGTGGAATGGTGCAGGCCTCATAGCAAGAATGACGGATGGAAGATGGAGAAAACGTAGCATTGAATGGAGGCCTAGACAAGAGGTATACTGAAGCAGAGGTCGTCCACCGACGAGATGGAGTGACGATATAAAGCGTATCACATCTAATTGGATACAAGCAGCGCAACAACGAGAAGAATGGGAGGAATTAAGGGAGGCTTATGTCCAGCAGTGGACGCTACAAACTGATTAATGATGATGATGATATATTAAGACATTATAAAATCTTCACGTAGGCAAAAAGCGCATCCCCGAGGGTTGCGCCCCTGGCAGCCGCCCGTCTGTCAGGACAGTGCTGGATTCTAAGCTTATTTCTATTTAATTTTAGCCAAGCTTTCACCTTTCCTGGTTAAACTTTTTTAAAAAAGGAGACTGATACCAACCACAAACTAGGGATGCATCCGATACCGATATCTATACCGGTATATCGGCGATATAGTTGGTTTTCCGATATATCGGAATCGCCGATATTTGTTTGCCGATACACCGATAAATTCCGCGCTATAACCATCCAACGCGAAAATCGCACGTTTAGTTCGTTCATGTAAACGCTTACTTTTACCCATTTATCTACACACGGGCTTTATAATTTCATCCCGCTAGTGGCACTGACTTTTGATAGGCATTTTTTTTTTGACTAAATACGTATATAGTAGCTACGTAAACTTAAGCGTGGTATAAAACAAAAGTTTATCAGTAATTATGTCAATCTCAAAACAAAAAAGTTCTATATGGAATCATTTTGAAGTATCCGCATCTGAGAATTCTAAAACAATATGTATGTATTGTCAAAAAAGCGTCCCAATTCAAAAAATTATAACACATCGAACATCAAAGATCCACATGCAAAGACACCATCCGAGTGAATTGGACACTGTTTTAGTAGCGAAGACAACAATGAGTGCTGACAGTGGCCCACTACCTAAGACACAGGCAACTCTAAGAGAGATGATCGATAAAAAAACATTTTAAAGAGATGACGATAGTAGGGCAAAATAAATAACTCATACCATTGCTGAGCAAATATGCGTCGATATGGAGCCATTCGATTTACTCAACAAGGTATCAACGGTTCTTAATGAAGCTATGCCCGAATTATAAAATTGTATCACGTTTCTATATTACGGAAAAAGTTATAGCAGAAATATATGATCGAGTGAGAACTAAAGTAGTAGATTTGTTAAAAGAGTTGTTGCACATTGTGATAACCGCGGACATATGGACAAGTGACTCTTCTTCGCAATCTAATGATTTTATTAGCTGATTTTAACAGCTCATGGGATAGATGCTATCTTCGAATACAAGCTTTATTGCCTCGAAGTATTTCCATTCGAGGGCCTTCAGGATTCAACATATCATGTAATCTACAGAAGACTTTTCAGTATTGGAATATACAGGACAGGGTTCGAGCCATAGTTACCGACAACGCTGCAAATATAGGTGTCGCTGTCAGAGAGATTCAACAAATATACAATTTAGTGTCCATAAAATGTTTGGCTCACACACTCCAATTGGTAATTAAAGCTAGCCTTTTTAAATAGGATCAGGTGAATGTCATGATTACTAAAGCACGGTCTATCATCGGCCATTTTCAATTTTCTACGAGCAATATTTTAAAGGAAATGCAAGACGCTCATGACGTTCCGAATCATGTAGGTACTTATACAAGACGTATCTACGCGTTGGAATTCGACACTGCAAGCATTACGGCGATTGCTGGAATAACGAGTTGCAGTGCAAGCTTCTTTGCCTAGTATAAAGTGCAACGTAGAACTCACAACGGAAGAATGGATAATGATGGATGAGATGGTGAACATTTTACGTTATTTTGAAGAGGTTACAGAATCAATCAGCAAAGCCACAGCTGTATTATCCGACGCTATTCCGTTAATTAATAGTCTCCGAAGAGTGCTACAAAACATCAAAGACACAGACGGTCAGGCTTTTTCAAGAGGAAATGTATCGAAACTTATAGCGGCTGATATGATATTGGCTCTTAATGAGAGATTTGATTATTTGAAAACTAAAGAATCGTATTATTTTGCTACCGTAATAGATTTGCGTTATAAACTTCGAATATTTCATAAACAATCTACTATTAGTACGGCAAAAAGACGGATTGAATTCACAAAAAAAAAATCAGAATCGACAATGTGGGATATGGAGCACTTGTGAAAATATTATGAAAGAGGCTGAAGAAGATGAGCCTCTCTCTCTTTTGAGCACTGATTCTCTGAAAGAGGAATTAGAGGGATATCTAAGATCCACCAATATATCAAGAGAAGCAAATCCTATCAGCGCAGTGATATTTTATATCCAAATTTGAAAAAATAGCACAAAAATATTTCAGTTTTCAAATGAGTTCTGTCGCATCTGAAGGCAGGTCTCGTCCAAACAGACTTATTAGTTTCCAATCTGAACTTTATTATTAAATTGATATTTTGCTTAATCACAATTTTCAAAAATAACTAATATTTTATTCAATTACAATTTTTAAAACATAATTGACATTTTGTAAAATTAAATTTTTCTAAATTTCGTTAGTTAAGATTCTAAATATGTAAATATTATATAAATAACTAATGTCGTCTGCTTCTATATTGTCTATCCTAAGTGCACAGTTATTTACACCTTTTAAAGTCTGCACTGTACGAATCGGTATCGGTATCGTCGATACTTTTTTATAAATATCGGAATCGTATCGGCAGAAGTGCGTATCGATGCATCCCTACCACAAACCTACCAACCCATTAGTCTAACATCATCAACACTCTGTCAAAGTGCATGAAGTAGATCATTGTTAAAGAGTTAACAGAGTTACTTCTCCAGTAGAAGTAACCAAAGACTACACTGAAAAACTATACAGCAATGTGCTGTAGTAAAGCCGATTGGAGCGACGAATCATACGACATACCACATAGAGACGACGACATACCACATAGAGACGACGACATACCACATAGCTCAAAGTGCTATCAAGTGAGGCATTGAGCGCAAAAGCGGACTAAGCCACAATTTTTCTGATTTTGCGTTTTTGGCATTAATGTACTTTATTTTACTTTCTGAATCGAGCAAAAGTGAATTAATCCACATTTTCCTAATCAAAATTAGATAGCACAATAAAAAGAGTTGTTGCATTGAATGTTTTTTATATTGTCTGTGTGCAATAGTGGACTAAAGTTGGTTGGTCTGTTTTTGCTCAGTCCAGATACAAATATGTGATGGAGGAGTGTGTAGTTAAAAAGATAGGTTAATGTGTTTGCCATTGTGAAAATAAGTAGAAGTTTTGTAGGTTTATACCGCTATTTTTGTATTATACACAAATATTGTGCATAAGTTATGACAACACAATAAAAAACCATGGTAGAGGAAATGCAGGGTAATATTTTTGTATTATAATTCAATCTGGTGAGGAGCCAGATAATTTTCGAGAATCAAACTCAGAATACATGCCATCTGATGAGAATAGCCGGTCTTCAGTAAGTATACCGGATTCTGATTCAATGAAACTGTCTATTCTTCAAGATATTCCAAGCAGTTATTATAAAAATTGCTGACCTCTTTCAGAAAATCCGTTCGTCTAATGGCACCTTGTTTTGAAATTTTCATTGGGTGACATTAAAAAAAGAGATTTTATGGGAATATGTGGAAAAATATTTTGAATATATTAGTAACCATTTTCCGAAAAATAATATTTGCGAAAATGATCTTTTTTGATGAGGCGTTATTGGTAAAAAGATACGTTACGAGTGCACGCCTGAAAATTTATTTCCATTACGTCTATGTTTTTGTTTAATGACGCAAGTTGTTGCCATAGTAATAACAAACAGAAATCGTTTAATAATAAAACTCCATTTGATTTACATAGAACTTTTATGCACGATGCTTTTACACACTATTATAATAGTGAGTAGATAAAATATATTTTTTTAATTATAGGTCTGTTTTCATAACTAAATTATAATTCTCATTTCATCCCATTTGTCCCGCTTTGTCTCAATGAAAATGTGGTCACTTTAATCAAGTGGTATGCGGATGTTTCGAAGACAAAAGAAGGTACTGATGCAGGGGTGTTTGGACCTTGTACCAAATATTCTGAATCCATGCGAATCTACCCAAGTATCTTCCAAACAAAGGTACATTCAACCGAAAGATGTGCACAATAGGGAATATGCATCATTTTTTTTTATTTGCTTAATTCACTTTTTACTTCGTTTTAACATAATAAAAAATATAAATACTGTTGAAAGTGTTTCAATTAATTTTTAAAATAATATGTAAAATACTTATAAAATGTTTGAACCCATTTATCGCGCGCTTTGGATGACGTCGCATAACACATTGTCATTCAGTGTTATTTACCATTTGCATAGACTGTTACAGATTTTTAGTTTGAATTTGCTATTTCGATAATGAAAAAAGCTAAAAAAATATTTTATAGATATTGTATTCGCCTCGTGCATAACCGCGCTTAGCACCACCCGTGGCCAAAAAGACAACTTCGTCTACAATAATGGTGTATAAAAACAACAGGCAAAAACAAAAAATAATTCATGTAATAAAATTTACAATATTTGACAGCAAAAAAAAATGTCAATTATCTCAGGTCATATCATCAGGTCAATTATCGCGAACGGAAGCGGCTAGGAAAATGCAATTACTATATTTTCAACCAGCAGGGAAAACACTCTTAGACACAACATCCACGTTGACTCGCGGGCGCAGTGGCGGACGCGGTCACGAAATATCAAATATATGGCGTAATATCCCGCGTAATTATGGCGTAATAGTGTTCACGTACGAAACGCACGTGCGGTCTAAGTAGCGGGCAAGCTAGCGACTGGCGCGCGCGGCGCGCTCGCGGCAATATCAAACGCTGAGATGTTTGTGTGTGTTCGAGCTAGCGGCGGAACGCGCGATTCACTCGCGACATCAGTAAGTTCAACCAGTACGAACTTATCGCTAGAAACGATAGCATGTTTTCATCATGTCTTTCAATACAGAAGAGTTTTTAGTGCTGTTCAGCTTATAGTTAGTATACTAACCAAAATTTAAACTTAGGCTAGTATATTAACCTAACCTAACAACAGGTCACACTCGCGCAAACGCCTGGCGGCCAATGTGAACGCGAACTCGCCACATTTACCGCGCCCGCAACCGCCACCGTGCCCGCGTGTTCCTACGTGAACAAACACTTACAGTTTTAACGTGGATAGCGAATAGCGAGCCACTAATCGGGGCAGTTTCGAGGCAGATTTTTACTGCGATCATTTTTCCAGAGCCTTCTACCACTTTCAGACACACTTTGAAATTTTCCATTCACTTGATAAATTCAGGAAATACATTTTCTTGCATTTTCCGAAGATTTCACGAAGAGTTCAGTCATAACTTTTGAACGGCTTACTACAGAGACTTATAGTTTTCACCAATCGATTCAGCGTCTCAAAATTAGTCGGGATACGTATATAATATTCCCTAGGAAGCTTTCAGTTAAGAAATACCATCGACACGAGGAGTCTAGACCGCGGAACCGACGAAATGTGAGAAAAGCGATTTTGTCAAAATTGTATTTTTTTTAGTAACGGCAAAATTTAAAAACGTTTCTGAAAGCATTTTTGCTGCTGATTGCAGATATGCAAATTATATTTCGCTAGCTCTTTGTGTTCACTATCGCCTGCAAGAATTGAATAAATTTTTAGAAAATTTCGGCGCTCGAGTAGAGATCTCGGAAAGTCGTGAATTTCGGAAAATCTTAGTGTATTAATAGGAAAATGACCCTCTGAAAACGATGCCGCAATCCGTTTTTGATTATCTACAACCGTTTCCGTGACATCTACTTGGCAAATCGAGAATCGGGTAAATTTCAGTTTGAAATTTCGCGACGAAGTATTGAATCTTTCTGTACAATTTACACATCGACTTGTTCGTCTTGTCGTGTAGTTTCTGTGTGCCGAAAATGATTTCGCTGTTGTTTGCCGTTTTCTAGAAAATCTAAAAAAACCGAAAAAGCACATTTTTTCGACCGAAATGATAGAAAATTTTTGTTGAAATTTTTTTTGGAAAATTTTTTCGTTATTTTTTTTTGTTACCCGAAGGAAATCGAAGTGCTGAACACGATTTTCTAGTTTATTTCGCTGTAAAATTGGAAATAATAGAATAAACTGGAAAATCATGTTCACTTCCACTTTTTGATCTGGAAAATAGTTGCATTTTCGGTTCTCTACGATCCTCTCGGAAACAAATCGCAGCGAAATTAGTTTCGGCACACTGAAATTAGACGAGAAGAAGAGAAAATTGATGTGGAAATTGTGAAGAGAAAATTGATGGTGTAAACTGTTTGGAACGATTCGATTTTTATTGCGAAATTCTGAATTCAAATTTTGTCAAATACATGTCAATGTATACAAACATGTGCGTAGCCAGGGGGGCGGGGCTTGGGGGTTCAAATCCCACCCCCGAATAATGCAAAATATATTAAATATAATACATAAATATTATATTGAGATCAGGAGGTACGAGTAGAGACGTCAATGTCAAGATCATCAGACGTCGACTTCAAGAGAGCATGGTAGCTGTGGAACTCAGGAACCCTTGTGTTAGAAAGTTAACTCAACTCAGTTTTAGAAAGTTAATTGGTGCATTTCTGCAAAACCACACCCCCACCCTCCGAAACTAAACCCTGGCTACGCTCGTGTATAGAAATGAATGTTGAATAATGACGTAACTGGTCATGAAGTTCTTAAAATTGTCACCTTTGGCGCTAGTGCTGTTGCGCTCGGAGAGAATAGTACCGGAAAGCAAAAACACTATTATAAGTACACCAGATAAAGTGTTTGATAAAGTCCCTATCGAGGTGTATAGTCCACCCTACCTACATCTGTGAATATCGAAGCTGATAAATGTCAACGCGCACGTCATATACGACATAACACATGTCCAATGGTGATGTGTTTCGCAAATTTGAATTTCACTCGTATATTTCGGACTTTTTGATTTAAATTTTTGAAATCAAATACAAACTAAATGAGAAAATAATGGTATAGGTGTAATGTCAAGATCATAAAGTATCGGGGATAAAAAATTAAGTAAATTTAAATTTCTTGCATATTCCCTATTTAACCTCGACACGAACTATCTCAAAAAACAAATTGCTTCCCTGTCAGATAGCCAAGCAGCCATCAAGGCCATTAGCTCATACACCATCAGATCCAAACTGATATGACTGTCTGACTATTTAGCACACGGTGGTCGAGATGCATTGTGTGAGCCTTTCGCTAAGTCGAAGCTTGATAATCCGACACATATAGGACCTGACTACCGCCGGATTACCAAAACAAAATCCGGACTATCGGGATTAAAACAACAATAATACTATTCAAAACTCACTCAGGACAACTTCACTAATTAAATGAAGGGAGGAACACGGAAATCTTCTGTTACTCTTTAGCATACGGTGCTCGGGATGCATTATGTGAGCCTTTCGCTACTTCAAAGCAAGTACCGAGAAAGGTTAAGACCCAATATATCGGGGGCTAAAAGCCTGCAATTTATGTTCTAATAATGCTAGATAAGGTAAATATAATTTGTGAAACCTCACTCCTTGCGTCAAACGAGAAACCTCACATTTGTTCTTCTTGAGTTCTTCTTCAAATTCCTCGTCACCGGACAATTCAACAGTTTCAACAAGGACACGCTGGTGTAGATGGAAGTGAAGATCCTAACATCTAGAAAACAAGGGATTCAGTAATTCCTTTATAAGTCCAAAACCTTTTTGCAGAATGAGCATGAACACCATTCACAAAAGTTTATATAAAGAAATAAGAGATCAATGGATAAAAGCCTGGAAAGAACTTCCAGGGCTAAGACAATCCAAAGTAATGTTGGGATCTTTTAACTAGAAAAGAATAAAAGCTTGTTTGAAACCAAGCAGGAACAAGCTTAGAATTCTGGCAGGAGTCCTAACAAGGCTCTGCAGACTTCGAAAACATCTCAGGGTCTTAGGTCTATATAGATGACAGATGCAGATTCTGTGGCTCAGCAAAGGAATCTCTCATTCATCTACTCAAAGACTGCGGAGCACTGCTCTGCAAGAGAGAGAAAGAGAGAGATGTATCTCACTGCTTGAATGCAGAGGAGTTGCACTCCTTGAATCGCATCCAGATTCTGAAGTTCCTAAAGGAATCAGGACTACAGGAGGTGCTCTAAATGGGTAAGTATACCAAAAATTAAAGGAAGAGGCTGCCATCAAATCTACAATTTACATCCCTCCTGAACTGAGGGACTAAGGAGCTTTGAATGAAAAACTGCTAGACAAATACTCAAGACTAGTCCCTCTACGTCTACAACATGGGCGTAGCCAGGGGGGTTTTGGGGGTTCAAACCCCCAATGAAATATGAAGAGACGAGGAGACAACTCTTTTCAAGAGAGCATCGTAGATGTGGAGTTTAGGAACCCTTGTGTGTCAGTTTTAGAAAGTTAATTAGTGCATTTCTGTAATTGTATTTTCTTAAAACCGCCACCCCCGAAACTAAAGCTTGGCTACGCCCATGGTCTACAACATATCCAAGACTCGACAAAATCTGAACATAACAGGTCTGGTAGTGCCCTTGTTAGTTTAAGTCTGTTAGTCACGTCTTTCTAGTCTTATCTGTTTAGTTTTGTTTGTTTAGTTCTGTCAAAAAACAATAATAATAAAACAGCAATCTGACAGTATCTGTCATTTTGAGGGTTGTCATCAGAGTTGTCATATGGGGAACATCTGTCAATAAATTTGTGGTGGAGCCTAACCTAGAAGCTAAATGTCACAACAAATGTAAATATTGCTGTGGGCGAAGATGGCAAACGATCGGGAGATCCTGCGGGAAATCTGGGAGGGAAAGTTGCCGGTCTGCTTCAGTCTGGACGCCGACGAGGTGGTCGAGCTCCAGCAGCCCGATCAGTTCTATCTCATGGTGCCTAGGTTAAGCTACTTTCCACTAGTTATAGATAAGGTGGGTTGGTTTTACACAGCACACTCTAATTCATATTGCTGATACTTAAATTTCTCTTTTGGTTCTTTAGACAATTTTTGTTTTTGACAGATGAAGATTTTAGACAATTGTTTATTGATTTAGGAAAGATTTTGATCCCGCCTTTACTTCACTAATACTTGCTTTCAGGTGAATGTAAATTAATATTCAAATAAGATTTCAATATTATTCAGTCAGACCCCCAAATCTGGCCCCATTCTCAAAAAGTTTGGAGACCCGTAGATTAAATCCCAATCTGGATTCTTCTGTCTTTCTTAAATTCATGAAAATTGTCTAAACCAATTTGAACTAATTTTGGACTATCTTTACTTTGGACAAGCATTCCATTAATAGTTAATGGAACAATCCTCTTGGACAATTTTTGACTAACCGTTTTTTTAAGGTAAAAAAGCATTTTATAAGATACGTCGAAAGTGATAAAAGTGACCAAGAAATGTGGCTGGAGTTCGATGGTCAGCCGATCAAATGGCATTTCCCCATCGGAGTATTATTCGACCTCACTGTCGGCTCGGATCTCAACCTCCCCTGGCACATCACAGTCCACTTTGATAAATTCCCCGAAACACAAATATTCCGCCTTAACAGCAAGTACGACCAAAATTATTTTTTTATCAAGAACTGTGTTTTTACATGAAAAATCAATTTGAAGTCACAATGAGGATTAATCTGTCATCAATTTAATTGCTATTTGTTGTAGGGATCTTGTTGAGGCTCATTTCATGGCTTGTCTGAAGGAAGCCGATGTGTTGAAGCATCGGGGCCAAATAGTCAGCAGTATGCAGAAGAAAGACCACAACCAGCTTTGGTCAGGTCTACAAAATGGTAACAATCTTAATAACATCTCGAAAGGGAGTCTTAAGCTTTCTTTTCAGACAAATTCGATCAGTTCTGGGCTGTGAACAGGAAACTTATGGAGGTTTCCGGCGACCAGGATCACTTCAAGCACATTCCGTTCCGCTGTTACTTTAACGATAGTTACCGGCAGAAGCTAGTCAGACCTGTGTCGGAGGACGGACAGAAGAAAACGCTCAAGGATCTTTTATATGAAATGTTCCCCGACAAAATGAATGGTATAATGTTCTTATGTTTTAGATGGAAGAATTAGTCTGTGAAGTTGTTAGTAAAGACAAAACATTTAGTGTTTTAAATTGTCTAAATCTGTCTATAAATTACAGACAGACATTGCCTTCACTAACTTCAAAATTACAGATAAATTTTTATTTAATTAACAAAAAGACTTTTGTTAATTCAGACAATTGATATCTGTTGAGACACTATGTACAGAAATTTATAGACAATTTGAATTATTTAACTAAAGGCAGACAGAAGCTACATATGGTGTTTTGGATTGTCTAAATCTGTTTATAAGTTGCAGACAGACAAATTAATTTTGGAAATTCACTAATTGTTTTAGTTAAAGTCCTCACTCATGGCATGTACCCGCCACTAGATACTCCTCTGCAGTGGATGTCAGAGCATTTAAGCTATCCGGACAATTTCCTACATCTGTGTGTGCTGTAATTGAAAGGTGAAGCCCAGAGGAACAATTCTAATTAATTATCTTTTCTTTTGTGTCCTTCCTTTTTTACCGTCTTTTTATTTGTATATACTCTGTACATTTCTCTTTTCTTTCTCTTTCTTTTTACTGTTTACGACTGAGTATTTTTCTTTTTATTTAAGGATTAAGCGAACTTGTGTGTAAGTGTAATAAAGTTTCTTAACAATTATTTACCTCCCAGTTTGGCAACAACGAATTTGGCTAGAATATAATTTTAGATTTGTTAACATAAACGAATTGTTTTTTGGAAATTGCAGATAGATAAATGTACGTTTGATAATTTAGTCAATTTATGTGTGTTTAGACCAGGGGTGGGCAAATCTTCTGGCTGGCGGGCCACATTACGTATGAAAATTTGGCCGCATTAAAAAAATTCAATTTTAATATTTATTTGTATACTGCGACCGTTGCATAAATACTCGCCTAGACACAATATTGTTATGTTTGTTCATAGTGGCTTTTTGATAATTCATTTTGAAATAGTATCAGAGAACATCCGTAAATGTACATTGTCTGTAAAATAGTGGGAGTTATATAATGAAGTAAACATCAGGCCTGGTAAACATAATAAGCATATCATATGCGTGCTTTAGGGATTTTTTTGTAGTTTTTTTTTTAAACGGAATATGAATTAAGATACGAATTGGAGGCGGTGATAGGAATTCCCAGATTCAATTCCCGAGGGCACATATATGGAAGTAAGCCACCGTCCTCCTGTGCATCGCTCGGGCAACGTTGGCCACCCACGTTAAAAACTGTAAAGTCCTGTACTTGTGTCCAAGAAGAAGACACACCAAGCACAAGTGTAGGCAGGGGAGGAGTTCAAAGTCCACAAAGACTGTATACACTGTTGCACTACAGAAAAAAAAATTACGAATTAGGATCATGCATTGTGGGTGCTATGTATACATAAATTAGTAATCGATTTCTGAGAGTAGGACACAATCACAAAACCAATTTATTATTTTTGTTTTTATTATAAGTATGTAGTTTATAAAATGTTTCGCGGGCCGCATAAAAGGTCGACGCGGGCCACATTTGACCCGCGGGCCGCAATTTGACCAGGCCTGGTTTAGTCATTGTATACAGAAGAATTATGAAGACTGAAGAATTAGTTTGGAAAATTCTAAACAATTTTGTTTAATTTGGTAAAGACAGACGACAAAACTATATTTGGCGTTTTATAGATTGTAGTCTTGATTGTATAGTGTAGTATAGATTGAAAAAACCTAACCTAACCTAAATCTGTTTTTAAATTGCAAACTAATTTTCTAAATTATGAATTCTCTTTACTAATTCATAGACTACAGATAAACAAATTTACATTTAATAATTTAGACAATTGCGCGTGTTTAGACATTGTTGACAGAAGAATTAGTTTTGGAAAATTATAGATAATTTTGATTTACCTGGTAAAGACAAAACTAGGTATATTTATAATTTTAGATTGTCTAAATCTGCTTATAAATTCCAAACTAATTTTGTTTTGGAAAATTCTAGACAATTTTGATTAATTTGGTAAAGACTAACAGACAAAACTATATTTGGTGTTTTTTAGATTGTCTAAATCTGTTTATAAATAGCAAAACCAATACAAAAACAATAACTAATTTTGGAAATTTGAACTTCAGGCAAACAAATTTACAATTGATAATTTAGACAATCTGCGTGTGTTTAGACATTTAGTCCCACCTCCCTGAAACAACAACTCTAAACAGTAAAAAAATAAAATTTCTCTTTTGCCCTTTTAACTTCATTAGAAGTACCTAATATTTTGATGATACCTTAAAATTTTGATGATGAGCGTCACCGCATGGGGGACCGCTATGTGAAAAAATATAAATACTACCTAGGTGGTAAAGGCAATACTCTCAAGATCTGTGTGTTATATCCGGTGTCAAGCTCCGGTTCTGATATAGCTGTTTGGAAGAACTGTTTTGGAAGATTTCCTCCATAACCAACATCGGACGTTTGTGATTGAATATGGATTGCAAATACCTGTCGTCAGATCGGACCCCAAAGCCTCGCTGGAATTTCAACAAAGCAAACTGAGAGAGCTATGCAAAAGACCTTGATTACATTGTTCAACTTATACCGGAAACTACCGACATGTATGATAGATTCGCCAAAGCTGTTATTTCCGTTGCCCGCAAAATCATCCCAAGAGGTTACCAGAGCGAATACTTTCCTGGTTGGCCAAGGAAGTGCAACGAACTCTACTCCAACTATAAAAGTGATCCGAAGATTGAAACCGCTGATGCACTTTTCAGCGAGTTAAACAGTAATTGAAAGAATAACTTGGAGGAGAAAACCGCTGCAATGGACTTTACGCATTCCAGTACGAAGGCGTGGGCGTTAATAAGGAAACTTGGCTTAGCAGCTACCTCCCGAAAACCCACTGCTCCTGTATCCCTTGATGAAGTTGCCAAAAGGCTACTTCTAGTCTCGAAGGTACCCCTTGGCAGAGGTCAAGTGAAAGAAGTCAAATCAGAAATACAACCAAATCAGCGTGCCCTCAAATCAGAAATACAACCAAATGAGTCCTATTCATCTAACTTCACACACAGCGAACTATTGGACGCACTTGGCTACCTGAAACTAAATAAAGCTGTTGGCACTGATCAAATCTACCCAAAGTTCTTTAAGAATGCAGTGGCTCAACTAAAAGATGGCTACTATCCTTGTATAATAACATCATGCACACAGGGATTATTCCTAAGACTCTAAAAGAGGCAACAGTGGTGGCTATTGTTAAACCTGGCAAGGATGGTATGGACCCATCACACTACAGACCGATTTCGCTGCTCAGTATGACTTATTATTGAGCGCCTTATAATGAACCGGATCAAAAATGTTCTGGATAGTGAGTTCCTAATAGAACAGGCGGGGTTTAGACCCAACTGAGGTTGCTTCGAACAAGTGTTGGCACTCACTTTACACATAGAGACAGGCTTTCAACATAAATTAAATCTGCAGCGGCGTTCGTAGACCTTTCAGCGGTATACGATACGGTTTGGTCTGCTCCTAAATCAGTCTCTCATGCTCAGTCTCCATGGACTGCTCCTAAAGTTTGTCAACGCTATCCCCTGTCTAAAACTGCTGAAACTACTAGAGAATATGCTAGCTAATCGACGTTATAGGGTATTGATGGGCGACAGAGAAAGGAGATGGCGCACAATAAACGACGGGCTGCCACAAGGTTCAGTCCTTGCACCTACACTTTTTAACCTGTATGTAAGTGATATCACCGAGACAACTGCATTGAAGTTCCAATACGCCGATGTCATTGCACTCGTATACCAACACACAGAGATCACTGCCTGCGAGAAGGCGTTAACTTTCTTTTCTTCTTCGAAAATGAGGTTGAAACCTAGCATCATGCACACCCATGTAACCTTACAACCCATGTAAGACAGAAGTGGCGCTATTCCACCTAAATAACCACATGGCTGACTTTTACGATTAAACAACAATTGAAGCCCCAAATATTTAGGTGTTACGCTCGACCGCACACTTACTAACAGAAAACACCTGGAGAATACAGCGTCAAAGTTACGAACCAGAAACAATATCATCCATAAGCTGGCTGGGTCCGGATGGGACTCTAATGTCGAAATGCTGCGAATCGCCTCACTGGGACTTGTATACTGCTCTGCATAATAATGGGCATCTGTCTGGAGTGCCAGTGCACACTCTCGTAAGGTCCATGTTCAGCCAGACTGTACTATGAGACACATTACTGGCATCCTAAAACCTACACTTCCTGAAATGTTGCAATGTATTCGCAATTATCCTGGTTTTTTTCATTTTTTTCGAGGTACTCGAAGAAATTACTAGCGTAATGCGTAATAATGTCATGTAATTGTGCTAATTCTTTGCTAATGTGAAGTACTGGGATAAATCACAAGCGTAATGTCAGATAATTTTTTAAAAGCTTAGGTACTGCAAAGTAATGCCACGTAAAGGAACGAAATTTGAAATATTTACATTTAAATAATTTCTAATGAACTGAACGTTAGAGTATATTTACTTGTTATTACTATGTGCAACCTGTAAGATAAGAGTGCTAGTAACGAAGAAGACATCACGTTAGTAGTATCGTCATTAAATAACAATTGTGTTGAATTTCTATACATTTATTGAAATTGGATTGAAATACAACAAAATTACAATACTCTAAACTACTTTTTCGCATTTTTGTATTGTTTATCAATATTAAATCATATGTCATTGTCCTGGGAAGTTAGCAACCGAATTTGCAAAAATATGATATTACATCGGAATTCCTGGTAGATATGAAATAGTTCTAGAGTACTAAAAAATGGAAAATAGAGTACTAAAGTGCATCTAAATATTGTTCAATTTTGCAAAAAGTTCTGCAAAAATTGACATTTTGCAAAAAAAAATTACTTGCAAAAATAGTTCTTTTCACCCTAAAAGTTCTATCAAAGATCCCTTTGACATTTTTTGATCAAAACCTTGGTTCAAAAGATATTTTCAATAATAAGGGACCCATGGTTTTGAATGAAAATTTAAAAAAAAATCGCGAAACAGTTATGTTAGCAGTTCCTGATAGAGCTCCTAGTTTACTTCTATTAGTTGTATTGAAAATCCTTAGAACATTTTTCTGCAAAGTTAAAAATTTAAAAGTTATACAAAAATTTAACCACCGATGCGGCGAAGTGAAGAAAAAAAATCGCGCAATAGTTCTGTTAGCATTTCCCAGTAGAACTCTTAAAGTTCTATCGAAAACCATTGAAACATTTTCCTGTGAAGTCAAGTATTGGAAAGATATTCGAAAAAAAAGTTCACTAATGAAGTTCGAGTTCAGCAATGAAGTGCAAAAAAAAGTGGCGCAACAGTTCTGTTCCTGTGAATTCCTTTCGTGCGGCCGACAAGGGAGAAAGCCGATCTATTCGCCGACAAAGCAGAAACATTCAAAATGCCGCGCCCCGATTTTTTTTCTTTTTCCCTTCGTCGTTCCCATCGGTGAACTTTAATTTTTCCCATATCTTTCCGGATAATTTTTAACTTTACAGAAAAATTTTATAAGGATTTTCGAAGGCAGAACTAAGAATTCTACCAGGAACTTCAAAGAAAACTATTGCGCGGCTTTTCGTTTTTACTTCGTCGCATCGGTTAAGCTCAATTTTTCGAAAAAATTTTTAACTTACTACAGTAAAATTGGGATTTGTACAATTATTATAATAAGGATTTTCGATAGAACTCCAAGAATTCTGCCGAAAACTGCAAGCAGAACTATTGCGCGAAATTTTGCACAAAGTACTCTAGAACTATTTGATATCTACCAGAAACTCCGATGTAATATTATATTTTTGCAAATTCGGTAGCTAACATCATAGGACTATATATTACTATTAAATGTTAAAATTTTGTTATCAATATTATACTACATAATTTTAAACCAATTTCACTTTATTTCAAATGGCTTCTTTCTATTATGAGGAGTTTAGTAGGAGCTCACTGTCCTACTGTAGGACACTCCTACTAAACTCGTCATAATAGAAAGAAGTCGATGCCATTTGAAATAAAGTGAAATTGGTTTAAAATTATGTAGTATAATATCAATAATAAAATTTTAACCGTGTTGCAGTAGGAGTCCTGCTGCAGCACTGCGCATGACGAGGCGCATGATGAGCTCATGCGGGTGTAGTGGGGAGATAATGTGGCCGTAATGCGATAGTAGTGCGAATATAATGTGAACATAATTCAGGGAATGCAAGAGTAATTCAAGAAAAACAAGAGTACTTTGTGTACTGTGGTGTAATACTTACGTAATGCTAAGGAATGCAAAGTAATGTGCCGTTATGCTTCTAAATATTCACATGTATTGCAAGAGTGGATGGCCCCTCGACCTACACCTACAGAATGGCTCCCGGTTCTATCCAACATTGCACCGCCAGAGCTAAGGAGACGTGCTGCCACGCTAAGGGAATATAAAAAGGCCATGTGAAACGAATCCCTCCTAAACCGTATTCTACAGGACGAAAACATACCCGACAGGTTAAGTAAATCAAGAAATCCATTCTGGAAAGAAGCAAGAGAACTACTTGACGGTAATTTCTGCATCGATACGACGTGGAGGCGCAATTGGGATAGTGCACATAACAACCAACTAATATCCGACCTGATAACCACGCCGAGCGGCTTCATGTTGATGATTCAAAAAAAACCGAAATCGAACCGGGGTAGGCAGATGTGCCCAACTGTTGCACCGCTGAGGAATACGATCCGAGCCAATATGTGACTGTGGAGCGGCTGAACAAACAATAGCTCACATCATAGATGAATGTCCACTACGACAGTTCAATGGCGGCTTTGTTCAATTATCGGAATTGACTTCAGAAGCAATATGTTGGCTGATCAATTTGGACACAGATTTGTGACGGTGATGCTGAAAAACCTAAATGTAATATATTAGCTAGTAAGTTTTAAGGAATGTTTATACCCACCTTGTTTTATGTACGTGCTATACCATAATAATAAGAGTAATTATTTGATTTACTTAGCAGTACCCCTACGCGTCAATGCTCATCATCAAAATATTAATACTAGGTAATAAGTTTAAGAGAGTATTTTTTACTTTTTAGAGGTTTTTTTTGTGTAGGGGGTTATTTCAAATTGCGGAGCTTCCGCACCGATTTGGACATCCGCATCCACAATAACCAGTGCGGATGTTCATGCGGATTTTATTTTTATTGTGGTCAAACGAAATAATTTAAATTTTGGTTTCTAAAGGTTTTTAAAGATGACGGTAAAGCGATTAAAGGATTAAGATGACGGTAAAGCGACCAATAGGTCCCAACATCTGCTCGAGGTGTCGTGAATGATTTTTAAGTGCGTTTTAAAGCTCATTGACCGCTACGTTTTTGGAAACTGTTTACGGCTAATAGTTTTTGAATTGCAGAAAACTTTAATAGATAATCTATTATATTAAAATGCGAGACATTCGACGGCCGTTACACCAGTGACATAATTTTAGAGAAATTTAACACGATGCTTTCAACATGGAATAGACTATAGTCCATTTTTTTTGAGAATGCAGTAACTAGAAACCTGATTTACACTATGACAAATGTTCAATCTAGTTACAAAATTTGGCGGTAAATTCAAATATAGTTACTTGAATATAAAATTGGTAGTTTATTAATGGTTTCATTGAACATCTTATTATTATTGATGAAATACTCCAAATGGTAACAATAGTAATAAAATACAAACAAATAAATGGAGAAAAACGCCAAAGATCTAAATGATAGAAACAGATCACATGATAATTGTGAATTGACACGGCAGGCATTGCCAACTAACAGCTGCAAATGTATGTGAAAAGAAAGAGAGAAAAGAGGTTGAGATGGAAAAATAAATATCGTCTGTGTGAACGTCTCCTCAATTTTAGCCAATCAGAGAACAAGGTCAAATAATCCCTATCTTCCCTGTACTGCATTCTTAAAAAAATGGACTAGTACATTGCTTAATTCGAGACGAAGGATCTAATATGAACGGACCTGTGCGATTAGCAGCATTGAATGACATAGACTGTACAGTTCACAAGATACAACTTGCTATTCGCAGTTTTTTAGATTCGCAAGAAAACATAAAAATTGTCAAACAAAAATGTAAGAAAATTTCGACTCATTTCAATTATTCCACAAAAGCTCAGAAGCAACTGCAAGCAATTCAGCATAGACTAAATCAACCTCTTCTCAAAGTTTTCCAAGATTGTATAACGCGATGGAACAGTACATTTTATGTGTTCGATCGTATTTTAAAGGTAAAGGATGCCCTAAGTCTTTACATCAATGACATTTACATTAATCCCACTTTGCCAGAAGAGTGGATAATCATTGAAAATTGTTTTGAGTTATTACAACATTTTTGAGGAAGCCACACGAGAACTAAGTAGCTCTCATGCTTTTATTTAATCTGTTATTCCAATAATTCAAATGCTTGAAAAAAAAGTTGATGACTGTTTAACAAGATCACAAGATTTTGATCATATTCGACAGGCCGTCACGATTCTGATAAGTGAACTTTCAACAATTTATATATCAGCGGCACCTACACTTAGACCCTCGCTATAAACACAGGTTTTTTTACAGCAGTGACTGAGGGAAAGATTAAAGAAAACATTTTTATGATGAGAATGAGAAATAATGAAACGGACGGTTCTTTTAATTCTCTAGGGGCTAAAAGAATGAGATTGACAGATTCTTCGGAAAAACTATAACGAGGGACGTCCGGTTTGGTCAGAAAGCCATGCTTAAAGGTCGATCTTGCTATGATGTTGGATTCGTCAAGTGAAGATGAGAGTCAAGAAACGAGAAAAAAGGGCCCATATAGACGAGAATCCTCTTAAATGGTAGTGCGTTCATCAACAAAAATTTAAACTATTATCAAATAGCACGCAGATGCGTTTACCAGCCAGTGTTCCTAGCGAACAATTGTTCAGTAGTGCGGATTTAATTTATGAACCTCTGCGTAACAGACTTGACTACTAAAAGGCGGCAATATTACTTTTTATTAAATCTAATGCTCCAATTTTTAACTTTAATAACTAATAACTTTATAAGAATATTAAAAATAACTATCTTATTATTTTATTTCTCCACCCATATAAACTATATAAAATATCTAACTTATAAAATTACTTAAGATCCGCATTCGTATCCGCGGATGTAAAAAAAATCTGGATCCGCACATCGCTACTTGAAAACTGAGAATAGCAAGTTGCATCTTGTGAACTGTACAATCTATGTCATTCAATGCTGCTAATCGCACAGGTCTGTTCATATTGTATATACGGAACTAGACTGCACATAACAACAATCGAAGCCCCAGTGATGTGTCTTATAGTACAGTTTGGCTGAACATCGACCTTACGAGTGTGTGCACTGGGACTCCAGACAGATGCACAATATAAACACATGTGTCAAATTGGTTGCAGATTAATTTTGTCAAGTAGGAAATGAGGTGATGATCATCAAACACATGAACAGGTCTTCATAAATTATAGCTAAGAACCTTCTCGATCACGTCAGCTTTCAAACAAAGAAAAGGCATCAAAATCGGTCCATTCGTTTAGGAGCTACGAGGGCATAAACAGCCACATGTTCGGACAGACTGACACACAGACACGTCAAACTTATAACATCCCTCTTTGGTGTCGGGGGTTAAAAAGGGCACATTGGAGCTCGTAGAACAAGCGTCAGAAATGACAATTTTAAAAAAATTACGTCAATTTTAGACACAAAACTATGTTTGGTATTTTATATTGTCTAAATCTGAAACTAATTTTGTTTTTGGAAATTTTTAAACAAATTTGATTTAGCAAAAAATCATCCAGACAGATTTAGCAAAAAATCCGAGACGGCGAAATGTCAGATATCCCAATTTCTTTTGACAACAGCTGATGTTAAAAATGGCATACTAGAGCTCGTGGAACGAACTTCAGAAATGACAATTTTAAAAATCATACGTCAATTTAAGACACATCTATATTTGGTATTTTAGATTGTCTAAATCTGTTTATAAATTACAAACTTATTTTGTTTTGGAAAATTCAAGACAATTTTAGACAGACTTACTGGTACTTACAGATTTACAGGTACTTTAGATAGTCTAAATATGTTAATATATTACAAACTAAGTTTGTTTTGGTAAATTTTAGACAATTTTTATTAATGCAGCGAGGATTTAAACACCGAAACGGCCAAATATTGTAACTCTTTATTGTGACAACAGATGTTCAAAATGTCAACACGAGCTTAAAATGGCAAACTAGAGCTCGTGGAACAAACGTTGGAAATGACAATTTTCAACAAGTTTTTGTCAGATACAACAATTTTAGACAGATACAACAATATTTGGTATTTCAGATTGTCTAATTCTGTTAAACAAATTCATTTTGTTTTGGATTTTGTTTTATTAATTTAGCATTAATTTATTAATTTAGCAAATATCCCTGCTCATTGTGACAACATCAGATGTTCAAAATGTCAACACAAGCTTTAAATGTCAAAAAGGGCACACGAGAGTTTATGTGTATTCATTTAGCAAAGATTTAGACACCGACACGGCCAAATATCAAGTATCCCAGGTCTTTGTGAAAACAACAGATGTTCAAAATGACAACACGAGCTTTAAATGTCAAAATGGCACACGAGAGCTTGTGAAACAAATATCAGAAATGACAATTTTAGAAGTTCAAACGTCAATTTTAGACAGATATAACTAACTATATTTGGTATTTTATATTGTCTAAATCTGTTAATAAATTACAAACAAATTTAATTTTTGAAAATTTTGGACAATTTTTATTAATTTAGCAAGGATTTAGTCTCCGAAACGTTCAAATGTCAAATATACCAGCTCTTTGTGACAACAGATGTTCAAAATGTCAACACGAGCTTCAAATGTCAAAATGGCACCCGTTAGCTTGTGGAACAAACGTAAGAAATGATATTTGGAAAGTTAAACGTTGATTTTAGACAGACACAACTATGTTTGGTATGTTAGATTGTCTAAATCTGTTTATAAATTACTAATTTTGTTTTGGAAAATTCTAGGCAATTTTTATTAATTTAGCAAGGATTTATACACCGAAACGGACAAATGTCAAATATCCCCGCTCTTTGTGACACCAACAGATGTTCAAAATGTCAACACGAGCTTTAAATGTCAAAATGGCACCCGTTAGCTTGTGGACAAACGTTAGAAATGACAATTATAGAAATTGAAACGTTGATTTGAGACAGTCACAACTATGTTTGGTATGTTACATTGTCTAAATCTGTTTATAAATTACTAATTTTGTTTTTGAAAATTCTAGGCAATTTTTATTAATTTAGTAAGGATTTATGCACCGAAACGGTCAACATTTCAACTCAATATGACAACAACATATGTTAAAAATATCAACAGGAGCTTTAAATGTCAAAATGGCACACAATAGCTTGTGAAACAAACGCCAGAAATGACAATTTTAGAAAATCAAACGTTGATTTTAGACAGACACAACTATGTTTGGTATGTTACATAGTTGTTGGTGTCTAAATCTCTTTATAAATTACTAATTTTGTTTTTGAAAATTCTAGGCATTTTTTATTATTTTTATTTACAAGAATTTATACACCGAAACGGTCAAATGTCAAACATTTCAACTCAATATGACAACAACATATGTTCAAAATGTCAACACGAGCTTTAAATGTCAAAATGGCACACAATAGCTTGTGGGACATACGCCAGAAATGACAATTTTAAAAATTCAAAAGTTGATTTTAGACAGACAACAATGTTTAGTAAGTTACATTGTCTAAATCTGTTTATAAATTACTAATTTTGTTTTTAAAAACTCTAGGCAATAATTAATTTAGCAAGGATTTAGACACCGAAACGGACAAATGTCAAATATCCCCGCTCTTTGTGACAACAAGATATGTTCAAAATGTCAACACGAGCTTCAAATGTCAGAATGGCACCCGTTAGCTTGTGGAACAAACGTCAGAAATGACAATTATAGAAATTGAAACGTTGATTTTAGACAGTCAAACTATGTTTGGTATGTTACATTGTCTAAATCTGTTTATATATTACTAATTTTGTTTTGGAAAATTCTAGGCAATTTTTATTAATTTAGCAAGAATTTAGACACCAAAACGGCCTGTCGACTCGCCTTGACGGCTGTCAAATATCCCAGCTCTTTGTAACAACAACAGATGTTCAAAATGTCAACACAAACTTGAAATGTCAAAATGGCACACGATAGTTTAGAACAAACGTCAGAAATAACAATTTTAGAAATACTATCGTTGATTTTAGACAGACACAACTATGTTTGGTATGTTTGAAATTGTCTAAATCTGTTTATAAATTACTAATTTTGTTTTGGAAAATTCTAGACAATTTTGATTAATTCAGCAAGGATTTATACACCGAAACGACCAAATGTCAAATATTCCAACTCCCTGTGACTACAACAGATGTTCAAAATGTCAACACGAGCTTTAAATCTTAAAATGGCAGAGGAGAGCTCGTGGAACGAACGTCAGAAATGACAATTTTAGAAATTGAGCGTCAAAAAGGTACGTGATGCATCATCCAGCCAAACAACAAATAGTTTCAAAATCTTTATCCGAAAATAAATCTAAAGCGATGAAATCATACGAACGAAATAGAATCAAAATTGAGTCCAAATAAAAAAAGCTAATTAACATGATTTATAAACACGTATATAACGGTATTTTATTAAAATTGTTTCATTTCGTGACGGATTTTCCTACGGGACAGTTTTCGTTTTGTTGGAACCGATTTTCTCGTGTATATCGGTTATAGAAATAAATGGTATAACGAAAATAAACGCGCTGGAACGGGTCCAAAGCGGCTTTAAAATATGCCGCAGGTGCTCGGTGGACGATTAGAACCGACTTTTACGCTCACATGAAGTTACCTAATGGTACCGTCCGTCGTCCGTCCGGTTTAAAATTAAACACCGAGATTATTTCGCTTTATTGTTTTCCTCTCAACACCAATCCAAATAGAAAAAAAAAAAAAAAATTTCCACAGAGATTTTAATTCCAGAATATATTGCAAAATTCATTTTTGTTACTTATGCAGGATAAGTACTATTTTGGCGCCCGTTTTTTGGTGCAGGAAATGACTTGTAATGTTTGTCAATTCAATTATTACCACGTAATTTAAACGCATGGGAAGTATTCATATGAATATTCTCAGTGCGACAAGAATACTTGTCGCACAACGATTTTTATTAAATAAAAATCGCTAAATCGCTAAATAAAGTTACATAAAAAAAAATTGAATAAGTAAAATTAACAGAATCGGGCAGAAGGACCTTGTGGTCGATAGCCCTTTGTATAATGCATAAAGTTACAATAAATATATTCTCTCTCTCTCTCTAAACATAATCAAAACCTCGATATTAAAAAAGTGACTTGAAAGTAATAGAAATTTTTTGTCATTACAAAATAAAAATTAAAGAAATCGTTTTAAAATGAGTGTAAATGGCGATACCGGATCCTCATGAGAGTTCTTATGACGAATCCTCATCACCGGAGATAATTGAAAAAGTAAATCCTTAGTTTTTTTTTGATGGCCCCTGGACCTAAAATTTGTAAGATACGTTCCCTCGCATGAGTAATAAAAAATATTATGCAACTCGTGCGGTATTTTACGAGAGGTAATAACCTCGGATAGATCAATATTGTGCAACTAGGGCGGTAAGTTGTTAACCCCTTGACATACGAATAAAATGACGTTGACGTGTCCATTATACATGTGATCTTATCACATATCCATGACGTCTTAGAAACGTCATTGTATGTCAAGTGGTTAATTGTACCCTCCAGCGAATGTGCGCACTAACTTCGTTCGTGCGCCCAATTTCGTTCTCGTGGGCAATTGACAACTTACCGCCCTAGTTGCACAATAGACTATTGATCTATCTGAGGTTATTACCTCTCGCTACCGATTCAAATACAAAATAAAAGGTTTTTTTTTAACCCTAGAAGCCAAATCATATTTTACTGGCTATAACGCGCAATGCATTTGTGACTATGTAAAAATGACCTAGATTGGGATTCTAGGGTTCAAGAAATTTTTATTCCAGTTATACGTTAATTCGTTACAAAATTCATTTGATCTTCAGTTGATCAGATTGATTTGTCTGACTGATA
The DNA here is from genome assembly GCA_944588485.1 of Phosphuga atrata. Lineage (NCBI taxonomy): Eukaryota > Metazoa > Arthropoda > Insecta > Coleoptera > Silphidae > Phosphuga > Phosphuga atrata. The sequence continues at coordinate 66,964,694 of OX155895.1, forward strand.
ATCTAGAAAGAATTGCTACGAATAGTCTGTAATTTGTAAATTGATTCAGATAATCTTAAACACCAAAGTAGTTTTGTCTTTATTACATGAATTTACATTGTCCAAGATGCACGAAACCATCAATTCAATTGCGTTGTTATTATATTGTTTTAATGAAGTTGTAAAATGTAATTAATCCGGACAAGAAGTTAATTGAGTGTTATTATTGTCTGCGCTGGTGTGCGAGTCGAGAGAAATCATTTACGTATGCAAATAGATAAACGGACTTTATGGGTGCGCCGTACAGAACGCACGCTCACGATATCCACCGGAGATATTTTCAAATGTGCATAAATTAAAACGCCAATGACATATTTACGCCAGCCGACACTTAAAAGGCAATCGCCCGTTGCTGCACGCACAAGCAAAAGGCGTTTTTCTAGCTGTCACATGCGTTCAAAAACGAGAATAATTTCGAAAATTGAAAAATTCCATTCTTTTCTCTTACAATAACAGCATCTACATAAAATATTGCTATAAGTAGTTTTTGGTTTGCTTATTTATTGGTTGGAGCGAATCGTTACTTTGCCGAAGCTTCTCTTCTTGCTTCAACCACTTCTGGATTTGTCGGCGGTGGATGTTGTATGTGGTAGCGACGGCTCTCTGGTTGCCTCTGCAGGACTCGTCTTGGTAGTAAGATTCTATGGCACTCAACTTGAAGTCTAGGGAGTAAGTCTGTCGCTGTTTTAAAGGTTGTAGCTCGCTGGGGTCGTAGGAGTCTTGGTATAAGGATTGGTAGTAGTAGGTATTGGGTTGTAGCTCGTGAAGGGTGTAAGGTTCGTAATAGTTGTTGTTGTAGTTTTGGGAATTGACGTCGTCGCTGGAATTGGAGTTGTCGTGGAGGTCATCGAGGTAAGGTTTGAAGAGTTTGATAGGTTTTTGGGTGGTTGTGGTTTCTTGGAGTTTGCGTTTTTCAGGTTTGATGCTCAAGTCCTAAATATCGGGATCTTGGAAGTTAAAGGAGGATTTATTGTTTCGGTGTAGTAGGTCGGGGGTGGGGATATGGAGGTGTAAGCTGTAGATCGTTTGTGTAGGTAAAGGTCGATAGGTTCGGTGCTGGAATGCGTGGTGAAATCCAAGGGAACGGTTTCGTTGAACGCCCCGAGCACTCAAATATATACACAGGATTGTCCAAAAAGATGTTAGCACCGATATGGTACTACAAATAACAGTTGTACGCTCTATACTTTCGGAAATGTTTGAACGAACTATGGTTTCCATGTTGAAAAGACTACGCACAAGCATTGAGAATAAATGAGTACAGGTTGAAATAGTGCTGTAGTTTCATTAGTTTGTGTTTTTCTGTTATTAAAATATATGTTATTAGTCTTATATACATGGTAACACATTTTTGGACAACCCTGTATATATAGATTTAGACTGTTCTGTGCTATATTTTCTACAAGTCGTTTCTGTTTAGATTGGTAATATAGGAATCATATCAGGTTTGGGTGTGTTCGCCGAATCAGATATCAGCAAGATAAACAGAGTAATAAAAACTGCGTGATTAGTAATAAGTTTGTTGTTTTATTATTAATATAATAATCTATACAATATTTGATATAAAATATTACAGTATCTATTTATAAAAAAAATTGTATCTATATGTACAAATATGTTAGCCTAGCTTTGATTTTTTCATCTTTTACCCGAATAAAAAGTTACAAATAATTTTAATAATTTGCGTATTTACATAAAGTTTTCACAACCTGCGTCTGTGTAAGGTCAAAACTACAGAAAACAAATTAATAGTTAGGAAATTAAACGATTAATTTCGGATTAATATTTACGATATTTGTTTTAATTTTTAAATTTCGGAAGTGATAGTATAATGTAAGAACCAAAACTTTATTTGTTTTCGGTAATCATAACTTTTTTCTTCTTCTAAATACAATTTCGGTTACAAAAATGTGCAAGTTTATGGAAAAAACTTTTGATATACCGGGTGGTCCATTTAAGTGAAGACATAGAAATATCTCTAAAAATAAACATATTACAAACTAATAACCCAGATGAAAAGTTAATATTTCACAGGGGGCCATTCACTGATAATAATTTTAGACCTCCCACCCTACTCCTTCGAAGAGAGACTGGTGGTAACTTTGAAATTTTAAATGGAAACCCCATATTTTTATTGCAGATTCAGATTCTTCGACAAAAAAACATGAAAGTTTTGTTCTAAACATTTTTCTAGAATCTCTGTAGATGGCGGTGCAAATTGCTAAAATTAGTTACGTTTAGATTTTAAAAAAAAAACCAGGTGTTTATCAAGGCGGCTTTTTTTCTTTTTGTTTCACGCAATAATTGTTGTTATAAAACCAAAACAGTGTTCGACTTAAGAGCAGAAAAATGTTTCCGGTTTCTATAGAAGAAAAAGTTGAAATGATTTACATTTATGGCGAGTGTAGAAAAAATATAGACGATGCTGTTGCCTTGTATGCTGTGCGTTTTCCAAATAATGTTCGGTCGCGGTCATGTTTTTACAATGTTGTTAAAGCCTTTACTACCCATGGAAGTGTGCAATCTAAAAAAAGAACGCGTAGAAGAACTGTTACTGGAGAAGCTAATGAGGTAGCTGTGCTAGCTGCTGTTGCCCAAAACGCCCAAGTAAGCACTCGAGATTTAGCTCGCGATTGTGGAATTCCTCGAACTAGTATTCTCAGAATACTGCATCGACATAAGTTTCATCCGTATCATATTTCACTGCACCAAGAACTTCATGGGGATGATTTTTATAATCGAGTAAGATTTTGTGAATGAGCATATACGAAGGTACCAATTTTTTTTCCGTGAAGTACTATTTTCCGATGAGGCTAACTTCACAAACCATGGTAACATTAATCGACACAATATGCATTACTGGAGTGTAGAAAACCCACACTGGTTGCGACAAGTTGAGCATCAACGTCCTTGGTCGGTTAACGTTTGGTGTGGAATCATAGGCGATAAGCTCATTGGTCCCTATTTTGTTGAAGGCACTTTGTGGACAAAAATATCCAAATTTTTTGCAACACCAACTTCCAACATTACTTGAGGACATTAGTTTAAACATTCGGTAAACCATGTGGTATCAGCATGACGGTTGTCCAGCTCACTACTCACGACTAGCACGAGAGATATTAGACCGCAATTTCAATGGTCGTTGGATTGAGAGAGGTGGCCCGGTAAATTGGCCTGCCAGGTCGCCCGATTTGACATCACCAGATTTTTTCTTGTGGGGGTTTTTAAAAAACAAGGTTTATCAAAGAGTGCCAACAACTCGTGAAGAAATGATAAAGCGAATCAAGAATGCTTGCGCTCAAATTCCAGCAGAGACACTTTTAAGCTGTACACAAGCATTTGAAGAGCGAATCAATAAATGCATCGAAGTTGAAGGTCAAATTTTTGAACATTTACTTTAATTGAAAAGCAGGAGGTAAGGCGAATCGCCAATGAACAAGCACCCCAACTCTAAATAAATCGTTTTCTATTGTTTTCTATTACTATGTACTAAATCACATGGGTTTCTATGAAAAATGAAACGTAACCAATTTTAACGTTTTACATCGCCATTTATAAAGATTAAAATAAAATGTTTCGAATAAAGTCTTCTTATTTTTGTCATAAAGTCTGAATCTGCAAGAAAAAAATGGGGTTTCCATTTAAGATTTCAGAGTTACCCCCCGCCCCTGCAGAAGAGGTGGAGGAGGAGTTCTAACTTTATCACCAGTGCATAACCCACTTTCAAATATTAAGTTTTCATTTGGGAAATTTTCTCGTACAATGTTTATTTTTCGAGATATTTCAATGTCTTCACTTAAATGGACTACCCGGTATTTATGGCAATCGGAAGACGACGACGAACTTTTTTTCTAATTCTCACAAGTTTTTTTTCTTAACAAAATCACGTTTCTACACCTAAACATTAGATTTACAAAATATATTTCGAAAGAAACGAAAATTTCCGTTCTTTTCCCTTACAATAACAGAGTCATCTTAAAATATTGCGATATGTACTTTTTGCAGTTTTTTTCACCGGAGCTGCCTTACATCCTAAATTACAATATAAATATAAATTTCTTTTATTTGGCACAAGAAACACTTCCTCCACTTCGCAAAGGCACAAACTCAATCTAGTCTCTACCCAGAATTAGACAACAACATGAGCAACAACCTAAACTCAAGAACAATTGCTTTAAGGAGATTTTTCGTTTTACAAAAACCTTCTACATAAATTTCCAAAGAACCGATTTCGCGACAACTTTAATCCAAGTCTCCCGTTAGCAAAGTGTTGATTAAAAAAAAAACAAAAATACATAAGAATTGTCTAAACTGTGTCGATCTAGATTGTAACCACTGAGTTAACTATAGCACCCCGAGGGTAATTAAGGCTTCGTTTCGAAAATTAAACATTTAAGTAAAATTTACAGAAAAAAAAGTCAACAAACGGTAATCTGTTTCGCGTTAAAAACTCTTATTAAAAACTACTGAGGTGATATTTTCTTTAAAGATATGTTTTTCGTGTTTTACAAATAAAATATTGCTTTTTTCGGTGAAGATTTTCTTATCGTGTTTATTGGTTGGAGCGAGTCGTTCCTCTGGCGGAGCTCCTCTTCTTGCTTCAACCACTTCTGGATTTGTCGGCGGTGGATGTTGTATTTGGTAGCGACGGCTCTCTGGTTGCCTCTGCAGGACTCGTCTTGGTAGTAAGATTCTATGGCACTCAACTTGAAGTCTAGGGAGTAAGTCTGTCGCTGTTTTAAAGGTTGTAGCTCGTTGGGGTCGTAGTAGTCTTGGTATAAGGATTGGTAGTAGTAAGTGTTGGGTTGTAGCTCGTGGAGGGTGTAAGGTTCGTAGTAGTTGTTGTTGTAGGTTTGGGGTTTGACGTCGTCGCTGGAATTGGAGGTGTCGTGGAGGTCATCGAGGTAAGGTTTGAAGAGTTTGATAGGTTTTTGGGTGGTTGTGCTTTCTTGGAGTTTGCGTTTTTGTGGTTTAGTGCTCAAGTCCCAAATATCTTGGGAGTTAAAAGAGGATTTATTGTTGGTGGTGTAGTAGGTCGGGCGAGGGGATATGGAAGTGTAAGTTGTAGATCGTTTGTGTAGGGAAAGGTTGATAGGTTCGGTGCTGGAATGCGTGTTGAAATCCAAGGGTGCGGTTTCGTTGAATGCCCCGAGCACTCAAAAATATACACAGGATTGTCCAAAAAGGTGTTTGCACCGATATAGCACCACAAACAACAGTTGTACGCTGCTCTATACTTTCGGAAATGTATGAACGAACTATGGCTTGTATGTTGAAAAGACTACGCACAAGCATTGAGAATCAATGAGTACAGGTTGAAAGAGTGCTGTAGTTTCATTAGTTTGTGTTTTTCTGTTATTAAAATATAAGTTAGTCTTATATACATGGTAACCTATTTTTGGACAACCCTGTATATATAGATTTAGATTGTTCTGTGCTATATTTTCTACAAGTCGTTTCTGTTTAGATTGGTAATATAGCAATCATATCAGGTTGGGGTGTGTATTCCGAATCAGATATCTGCAAGATAAAGAGAGTAAAAATTGCGTGATTAGTAATAAGTTTGTTGTTTTATTATTAATATAATAATCTATAAAATATTTGATATAAAATATTACAGTATCTATTTATAAAAAAATTGTATCTATATGTACAAATATGTTAGCCCAGCTTTGATTTTCTCATCGTTTAGACGAGGAAAAAGTTACAAATAATTTTAATAATTTGCGTATTTACATAAAGTTTTCACAACCTGCGTCTGTGTAAGGTCAAAACTACAGAAAACAAATTAATAGTTAAGAAACTAAACGTTTAATTGCGGTTTAATATTTAAGATATTTGTTTTAATATTTAAATTTCGGAAGTGATATTATAATTTAAGAGCCAAAACGTTTGTTTGTTTTTGGTAAACACAACTTTTTTCTTTTTCTAAATACAATTTCGGTTACAAAAATGTTCAAGTTCATCGAAAATACTTTTGATATATTTATGGCAATCGGAAGACGGCGACGAACTTTATCTAATTCTCACAAGTTTTTTTTTTTCTTAAGAAAATCACGTTTCTACACCTAAACATTAGATTTACAAAATATATTTCGAAAGAAACGAAAATTTCCGTTCTTTTCCCTTACAATAACAGAGTCATCTTAAAATATTGCGATATGTACTTTTTGCAGTTTTTTCACCGGAGCTGCCTTACATCCTAAATTACAATATAAATATAAATTTCTTTTATTTGGCACAAGAAACACTTCCTCCACTTCGCAAAGGCACAAACTCAATCTAGTCTCTACCCAGAATTAGACAACAACATGAGCAACAACCTAAACCCACGAACAATTTGCATTAAGGAGATTTTTCGTTTTACACAACCTTCTACATAAATTTCCAAGAACCGATTTCGCGACAACTTTAATCCAAGTCTCCCGCTAGCAAAGTGTCGATTAAAAAAAACACAAAAATACATAAGAATTGTCTAATCTGTGTCGATCTAGATTGTAACCACTGAGTTAAATATAGCACCCCGAGGGTAATTAAGGCTTCGTTTCGAAAATTAAACATTTAAATAAAATTTACAGAAAAAAAGTCAACAAACGGTAATCTGTTTCGCGTTAAAAACTCTTATTAAAAACTACTGAGGCGATATTTTCTTTAAAGATATGTTTTTCGTGTTTTACAAATAAAATATTGCTTTTTTCGGTGAAGATATTTTTATTATCTTATCGTGTTTATTGGTTGGAGCGAGTCGTTCCTCTGCCGGAGCTCCTCTTCTTGTTTCAACCACTTCTGGATTTGTCGGCGGTGGATGTTGTATTTGGTAGCGACAGCTCTCTGGTTGCCTCTGCAGGACTCGTCTTGGTAGTAAGATTCTATGGCACTCAACTTGAAGTCTAGGGAGTAAGTCTGTCGCTGTTTTAAAGGTTGTAGCTCGTTGGGGTCGTAGTAGTCTTGGTATAAGGATTGGTAGTAGTAAGTGTTGGGTTGTAGCTCGTGGAGGGTGTAAGGTTCGTAGTAGTTGTTGTTGTAGGTTTGGGGTTTCACGTCGTCGCTGGAATTGGAGGTGTCGTGGAGGTCGTCGAGGTAAGGTTTGAAGAGTTTGATAGGTTTTTGGGTGGTTGTGGTTTCTTGGAGTTTGCGTTTTTGGGGTTTGGTGCTCAAGTCCCAAATATCGGGGTCTTGGGGGATTGTTAAAGGAGGATTTATTGTGGGGGTGTAGTAGGTCGGAGGTGAGGGGATGGGGGTGTAGGTTGTGGGTCGTTTGTGTAGAGAAAGGTCGATGGGTTCGGTGCGGGAATGCGTGGTGAAATCCAAGGGAACGGTTTCGTTGAACGCGTCGAGCGCTGGAACTCTCGCGTCCGCGATTTGAGAATACGCGTCGGTCGTCGAGTCGTCTCGCTGTCTGTGGCTGGTTACTCTCAAGGCCAACTCTATCCCGCATTTTCTAGGCTCGCAGTCCACGACCGTCTTGCTCGGTTTGGCGACGCTGTTGCGTAGATTGCTCTCCGCCTGCAGCCACTTCTGGATCTGCCTGCGATGGATGCCGTATTTCCTGGCCGTCGCCCTCTGGTTCCCTTTGCAGTCCGCGTCGTTCCTATACGAATCCAGCACTTGCAGCTTGAAATGCGGCGGAAAAATCCTCCGCGAGCCGATTCCAGTTTTCGCCTCCGCACGTTTCAACTCCGAATTCAACCCATGAGCCATCACAACAAATACAGAAACGCTTTAAAAATAATAAAAGAAACTCTTTACTATAAACTTGTAATCATTGCTCGTGTCACGATTCGGAGAAGGCTGTATGTTCTCCCCCCACTATCCTATTAACTACTTATTATTAATACGTTATCCGTAAATCTTTTTAAAGGAAAATGTAAATCGTGAAAACTGGACCGAATTTTTTTTTGCACGTCTCGTTGGGAAATGTGAGCCGGAATTTTTCCGAATTTTCCGTGTGTAATTACCGACTACCACGCACATCTACTCACTCGCTTCAAACTCAACGGAATGCCACCAGCCAAGGCGCCCGTATGTCTACTACCTACCACACCGATGGGAGGCGCCGACATCCGTTTATGAAACAAGTTTAAAACACGCGTTTGCCAAACTTATCCCACAAAAAATATACCGTTCAAAACTACGTTTCCCCCACAAAAACACGACTAATTCATGCAAATTAATCTAAATTGAATTAAGAGGCTTAAATTTAGGATGTTTAAATCGATTTGATGGACTAAAAGTGTAATTATTGTTGTTGGAATGTGTTTATGTGGCAACGTGGCGAGTGGTCACGCCAGACAGGCTGTCGCCAAGCGAGCGAGGCCAGACAAAGCGTCGTCGCTCCCTTTGGTTTTCATTGAGCAGCAAACAGATGGCAATAGCGCCAGTTTTTATATAATTGGCCATTCAAGTGCGGATAGAGGAAAATTCTCGTTCTTGTGGCCCGGTCTACCTGCACGCTCTCGCACACACTTTATTCTGCTTCGCCTCTTTTTGTTTCGTCGCCTCGGTCGGACACCTGTATTTCGCAATTACGGGGAATTTGATTTCTTCGTCACGGAAACGACGACAACGAACTCGCTCTTACTATTCCATTTTTCTGATCTCATTGTTTGTTTTTATTTTCGCGGTTTTCCCGGACCTTTTTCTTTTTCGTCTTTTCCTTTAACTTCGTATTGAGGACTCAACATGTCCTCGCCTTTCTCTTCAAAGTTATTTATTTATTTTACCACATTTTCAATGAATATTTTAAATTTAATAAAAAACAAGACTAGACTGACAAGACTAGACAGACAAGGCTAGACGGACGAGACTAAACAGACAAGGCTAGACAGATCAGACAGACTAGACAGACAAGGCTAAACATACCAGACAGACTAGAGAGACTAGACAAAATAACTAGGCTAGACAGACTAGACAAACAAGACTATACAGACTAGATAGACAAGACTAGACAGACGTAGTTCAACAAGTCTAGTTTTCTCAATGACTATTAATTTGTCTATAAATCAAGTATTAGTCCAAATAGTGTAGATTCTTCTAAGTCTATTGGTTTGTCTACAAATCATGAATTAGCCCAACTAGTCCAGATTTCTCAATGTGATTGAGTTTGTCTATAAATCAAGTATTAGTCCAACTAGTGCAGATTTTTCTATGTCTATTGGTTTGTCTATAAATCAAGAATTAGTCCAAGAAGTCCAGATGTCTCAATGACTGAGTTTCTCTATAAATCAAGTATTAGTCCAACTAGTTTAGATTTTTCTATGTCAATTGGTTTGTCTACAAATCAAGAATTAGCCCAACTAGTCCGGATTTCTCAATGTCTTTGAGTTTGTCTATAAATCAAGTATTAGTCCAACTAGTGTAGATTTTGCTATGTCTATTGGTTTGTCTACAAATCAAGTATTAGCCCAACAAGCCTAATATCTTTGAGTTTGTCTATAAATCAAGTATTAGTCCAGCTAGTGCAGATTTTTCTATGTCAATTGGTTTGTCTACAAATCAAGAATTAGCTCAACTAGTCCGGATTTCTCAATGTCTTTGAGTTTGTCTATAAATCAAGTATTAGTCCAACTAGTGCAGATTTTTCTATGTCAATTGGTTTGTCTACAAATCAAGAATTAGCCCAACTAGTCCGGATTTCTCAATGTCTTGAGTTTGTCTATAAATCAAGAATTAGTCCAGCTAGTGCAGATTTTTCTATGTCAATTGGTTTGTCTACAAATCAAGAATTAGCCCAACTAGTCCGGATTTCTCAATGTCTTTGAGTTTGTCTATAAATCAAGTATTAGTCCAACTAGTGTAGATTTTGCTATGTCTATTGGTTTGTCTACAAATCAAGTATTAGCCCAACAAGCCTAATATCTTTGAGTTTGTCTATAAATCAAGTATTAGTCCAGCTAGTGCAGATTTTTCTATGTCAATTGGTTTGTCTACAAATCAAGAATTAGCCCAACTAGTCGGGATTTCTCAATGGCTTTGAGTTTGTCTATAAATCAAGCATTAGTCCAACTAGTTTAGATTTTTCTATGTCAATTGGTTTGTCTACAAATCAAGAATTAGCCCAACTAGTCCGGATTTCTCAATGTCTTTGAGTTTGTCTATAAATCAAGTATTAGTCCAACTAGTGTAGATTTTGCTATGTCTATTGGTTTGTCAACAAATCAAGTATTAGCCCAACAAGCCTAATGTCTTTGAGTTTGTCTATAAATCAAGTATTAGTCCAGCTAGTGCAGATTTTTCTATGTCAATTGGTTTGTCTACAAATCAAGAATTAGCCCAACTAGTCCGGATTTCTCAATGTCTTTGAGTTTGTCTATAAATCAAGTATTAGTCCAACTAGTGTAGATTTTGCTATGTCTATTGGTTTGTCAACAAATTAAGTATTAGCCCAACAAGCCTAATGTCTTTGAGTTTGTCTATAAATCAAGTATTAGTCCAGCTAGTGCAGATTTTTCTATGTCAATTGGTTTGTCTACAAATCAAGTATTAGCCCAACAAGCCTAATGTCTTTGAGTTTGTCTATAAATCAAGTATTAGTCCAGCTAGTGCAGATTTTTCTATGTCAATTGGTTTGTCTACAAATCAAGAATTAGCCCAACTAGTCCGGATTTCTCAATGTCTTTGAGTTTGTCTATAAATCAAGTATTAGTCCAACTAGTGTAGATTTTGCTATGTCTATTGGTTTGGCAACAAATCAAGTATTAGCCCAACAAGCCTAATGTCTTTGAGTTTGTCTATAAATCAAGTATTAGTCCAGCTAGTGCAGATTTTTCTATGTCAATTGGTTTGTCTACAAATCAAGAATTAGCCCAACTAGTCGGGATTTCTCAATGTCTTTGAGTTTGTCTATAAATCAAGTATTAGTCCAGCTAGTTTAGATTTTTCTATGTCAATTGGTTTGTTTACAAATCAAGAATTAGCCCAACTAGTCGGGATTTCTCAATGGCTTTGAGTTTGTCTATAAATCAAGTATTAGTCCAACTAGTTTAGATTTTTCTATGTCCATTGGTTTGTCTACAAATCAAGAATTAGCCCAACTAGTCCGGATTTCTCAATGTCTTTGAGTTTGCTATAAATCAAGTATTAGTCCAACTAGGGCTGATTTTTCTATGTCCATTGGTTTGTCTACAAATCAAGAATTAGCACAACTAGTCGGGATTTCTCAATGTCTTTGAGTTTGTCTATAAATCAAGTATTAGTCCAACTAGTTTAGATTTTTCTATGTCCATTGGTTTGTCTACAAATCAAGAATTAGCCCAACTAGTCCGGATTTCTGAATGTCTTTGAGTTTGCTATAAATCAAGTATTAGTCCAGCTAGTGCAGATTTTTCTATGTCAATTGGTTTGTCTACAAATCAAGAATTAGCCCAACTAGTCCGGATTTCTCAATGTCTTTGAGTTTGTCTATAAATCAAGTATTAGTCCAACTAGTGTAGATTTTGCTATGTCTATTGGTTTGTCTACAAATCAAGAATTAGACCAATAAGTCCAATGTCTTTGAGTTTGTCTATAAATCAAGTATTAGTCCAACTAGTGCAGATTTTTCTATGTCTATTGGTTTGTCTACAAATCAAGAATTAGACCAATAAGTCCAATGTCTTTGAGTTTGTCTATAAATCAAGTATTAGTCCAACTAGTGCAGATTTTTCAATGTCCATTGGTTTATCTACAAATCAAAAATTAGCCCAACTACTCCGGATTTCTCAATGTCTGAGTTTGTCTATAAATCAAGAATTAGTCCAACTAGTGCAGATTTTTCTATATCTATTAGTTTGTCTACAAATCAAGAATTAGCCCAACTAGTCGAGATTTCTCAATGGCTTTGAGTTTGTCTATAAATCAAGTATTAGTCCAACTAGTGTAGATTTTGCTATGTCTATTGGTTTGTCTACAAATCAAGTATTAGCCCAACAAGCCTAATGTCTTTGAGTTTGTCTATAAATCAAGTATTAGTCCAGCTAGTACAGATTTTTCTATGTCAATTGGTTTGTCTACAAATCAAGAATTAGCCCAACTAGAGTTTGCTATAAATCAAGTATTAGTCCAACTAGTGCAGATTTTTCTATGTCCATTGGTTTCTACAACTCAAGAATTAGTTCAAGAAGTCCAGATTTCTGTACGACTTTGAGTTTGGTTATAAATCAAGTATTAGTGCAACTAGTGCAGATTTTTTAAGACTAGATATACAAGACTAGACAGCCAAGACTAGACAGGCAAGACTAGACAGACAAGACTAGACAAACAAGACTAGATAGGCTAGACTAGACAGACAAGACTAGACAGACAAGACTAGACAGACAAGACTAGACAGACAAGACTAGACAGACAAGACTAGACAGACAAGACTAGACAGACAAGACTAGACAGACAAGACTAGACAGACAAGACTAGACAGACAAGACTAGACAGACAAGACTAGACAGACAAGACTAGACAGACAAGACTAGACAGACAAGACTAGACAGACAAGACTAGACAGACAAGACTAGACAGACAAGACTAGACAGACAAGACTAGACAGACAAGACTAGACAGACAAGACTAGACAGACAAGACTAGACAGACAAGACTAGACAGACAAGACTAGACAGACAAGACTAGACAGACAAGACTAGACAGACAAGACTAGACAGACAAGACTAGACAGACAAGACTAGACAGACAAGACTAGACAGACAAGACTAGACAGACAAGACTAGACAGACAAGACTAGACAGACAAGACTAGACAGACAAGACTAGACAGACAAGACTAGACAGACAAGACTAGACAGACAAGACTAGACAGACAAGACTAGACAGACAAGACTAGACAGACAAGACTAGACAGACAAGACTAGACAGACAAGACTAGACAGACAAGACTAGACTAGACAGACAAGACTAGACAGACAAGACTAGACAGACAAGACTAGACAGACAAGACTAGACAGACAAGACTAGACAGACAAGACTGGACAGAAAAGTCTAGACAGACAGGAATAGACAGACAAGACTAGACAGACAAGACTAGACAGACAAGACTAGACAGACAAGACTAGACAGACAAGACTAGACAGACAAGACTAGACAGGCAAGACTAGACAGACAAGACTAAACCGACAAGACTAGACAGACAAGTCTAGGCAAATAAGACTAGGCAGACAAGACTAGATAGATAAGACTATCAAGTCTTGTATGACACTGGTCAAGTATGACTCAAGTCTGCCTCTGGTCTGTCTCTGGTTGACAAGACTAGATTTGAATTTGATTTGATTAGACACAAAAGACTAGACAGACAAGATCAGATAGATACGACTCGATAAGGTGAGGCAGAGGCATTTTCAACCAGGGCGGCACTAACCGTCCGGTCCGGTTTTGATTTTATGATTGTGTTGGGGTTTTTCCCGGCTTTTCTCGCTTTGATTTATAATCCACAGTAGGCTGTTTAAGTTAAGGCGGCTTAACGTGTCCCCGCCGAGTCTTTGTCTCTAAATCCGATTTCGTCTAATTGTATCTGTGGTAATCTCGTTTCAAAAGAAACTTGCGGGTTTTTCCAAACCATCTTTTACTTGAATTTCTATCCGTTTAAACAGCTTGTTTCGTTATTTGGAGAAATAATTTGGAAGTTGCTTTTTTGAATCGTGTTTAATTTTGAAATTATCGATTATTGTTACAATGATTGAAACTGTCATTTGACAGATTGAAAAACCTAACAGTTTGTTCCACTTTACAGCTAAAATGTTTAAATTGAACAACAACTTTTCCGCTTGATTTTTGAAATATTTCTTGAATCTAACAAATCATCTAAAACTGTACTTGCCTAAACATTGCTTGACATTTATTCCTAAACATCATTTAATTGTAGCTAAGCCTGCATTTTTTTTGTGTAGATTAAATACCTCAAAGCATTTTTACAACAAGCTCATTGTCAATTAACAAAAAAAACACATTTTTTGTTCATTTCACGAATAAAGGGCAAACAATTATTTGTTATTTACTTTTGTTATATTAATCATATAATATCATATCACATCACATCAATAATTATTGATCTCCTTTGTTCACAAAAACTTTCAGCTAACACACACACACACACACATTATTAGCAATGAATGATTCAGTAGATTCACACAAAGGCAAAAAAATGCGTAATCTGTTTATAACGTTGTAAGAAACTTATCAAAAAACTAAAATTAAACATTTGATCATTTGTACATTTTTTAGACAGAGAAGACTAGACAGAATATAATGTCTTGTATAGTCCTGTCTGTCTAATCTAGTTTCTCTAGTCTTGCCTGTCTTGTCTGTCTAGTCTTGTGTGTCATTTCTGTCCAGTCTTGTCTGTCAAGTCTTGTCGGTCTAGTTTTGTCTGTCTAGTCCTGTCTGTCTAGCCTTGTCTGTCTAGTCTTGTCTGTCTAGTCTTGTCTGTCTAGTCTTGTCTGTCTAGTCTTGTCTGTCTAGTCTTGTCTGTCTAGTCTTGTCTGTCTAGTCTTGTCTGTCTAGTCTTGTCTGTCTAGTTTTGTCTGTCTAGTCTTGTCTGTCTAGTCTTGTCTGTCTAGTCTTGTCTGTCTAGTCTTGTCTGTCTAGTCTTGTCTGTCTAGTCTTGTCTGTCTAGTCTTGTCTGTCTAGTCTTGTCTGTCTAGTCTTGTCTGTCTAGTCTTGTCTGTCTAGTCTTGTCTGTCTAGTCTTGTCTGTCTAGTCTTGTCTGTCTAGTCTTGTCTGTCTAGTCTTGTCTGTCTAGTCTTGTCTGTCTAGTCTTGTCTGTCTAGTCTTGTCTGTCTAGTCTTGTCTGTCTAGTCTTGTCTGTCTAGTCTTGTCTGTCTAGTCTTGTCTGTCTAGTCTTGTCTGTCTAGTCTTGTCTGTCTAGTCTTGTCTGTCTAGTCTTGTCTGTCTAGTCTTGTCTGTCTAGTCTTGTCTGTCTAGTCTTGTCTGTCTAGTCTTGTCTGTCTAGTCTTGTCTGTCTAGTCTTGTCTGTCTAGTCTTGTCTGTCTAGTCTTGTCTGTCTAGTCTTGTCTGTCTAGTCTTGTCTGTCTAGTCTTGTCTGTCTAGTCTTGTCTGTCTAGTCTTGTCTGTCTAGTCTTGTCTGTCTAGTCTTGTCTGTCTAGTCTTGTCTGTCTAGTCTTGTCTGTCTAGTCTTGTCTGTCTAGTCTTGTCTGTCTAGTCTTGTCTGTCTAGTCTTGTCTGTCTAGTCTTGTCTGTCTAGTCTTGTCTGTCTAGTCTTGTCTGTCTAGTCTTGTCTGTCTAGTCTTGTCTGTCTAGTCTTGTCTGTCTAGTCTTGTCTGTCTAGTCTTGTCTGTCTAGTCTTGTCTGTCTAGTCTTGTCTGTCTAGTCTTGTCTGTCTAGTCTTGTCTGTCTAGTCTTGTCTGTCTAGTCTTGTCTGTCTAGTCTTGTCTGTCTAGTCTTGTCTGTCTAGTCTTGTCTGTCTAGTCTTGTCTGTCTAGTCTTGTCTGTCTAGTCTTGTCTGTCTAGTCTTGTCTGTCTAGTCTTGTCTGTCTAGTCTTGTCTGTCTAGTCTTGTCTGTCTAGTCTTGTCTGTCTAGTCTTGTCTGTCTAGTCTTGTCTGTCTAGTCTTGTCTGTCTAGTCTTGTCTGTCTAGTCTTGTCTGTCTAGTCTTGTCTGTCTAGTCTTGTCTGTCTAGTCTTGTCTGTCTAGTCTTGTCTGTCTAGTCTTGTCTGTCTAGTCTTGTCTGTCTAGTCTTGTCTGTCTAGTCTTGTCTGTCTAGTCTTGTCTGTCTAGTCTTGTCTGTCTAGTCTTGTCTGTCTAGTCTTGTCTGTCTAGTCTTGTCTGTCTAGTCTTGTCTGTCTAGTCTTGTCTGTCTAGTCTTGTCTGTCTAGTCTTGTCTGTCTAGTCTTGTCTGTCTAGTCTTGTCTGTCTAGTCTTGTCTGTCTAGTCTTGTCTGTCTAGTCTTGTCTGTCTAGTCTTGTCTGTCTAGTCTTGTCTGTCTAGTCTTGTCTGTCTAGTCTTGTCTGTCTAGTCTTGTCTGTCTAGTCTTGTCTGTCTAGTCTTGTCTGTCTAGTCTTGTCTGTCTAGTCTTGTCTGTCTAGTCTTGTCTGTCTAGTCTTGTCTGTCTAGTCTTGTCTGTCTAGTCTTGTCTGTCTAGTCTTGTCTGTCTAGTCTTGTCTGTCTAGTCTTGTCTGTCTAGTCTTGTCTGTCTAGTCTTGTCTGTCTAGTCTTGTCTGTCTAGTCTTGTCTGTCTAGTCTTGTCTGTCTAGTCTTGTCTGTCTAGTCTTGTCTGTCTAGTCTTGTCTGTCTAGTCTTGTCTGTCTAGTCTTGTCTGTCTAGTCTTGTCTGTCTAGTCTTGTCTGTCTAGTCTTGTCTGTCTAGTCTTGTCTGTCTAGTCTTGTCTGTCTAGTCTTGTCTGTCTAGTCTTGTCTGTCTAGTCTTGTCTGTCTAGTCTTGTCTGTCTAGTCTTGTCTGTCTAGTCTTGTCTGTCTAGTCTTGTCTGTCTAGTCTTGTCTGTCTAGTCTTGTCTGTCTAGTCTTGTCTGTCTAGTCTTGTCTGTCTAGTCTTGTCTGTCTAGTCTTGTCTGTCTAGTCTTGTCTGTCTAGTCTTGTCTGTCTAGTCTTGTCTGTCTAGTCTTGTCTGTCTAGTCTTGTCTGTCTAGTCTTGTCTGTCTAGTCTTGTCTGTCTAGTCTTGTCTGTCTAGTCTTGTCTGTCTAGTCTTGTCTGTCTAGTCTTGTCTGTCTAGTCTTGTCTGTCTAGTCTTGTCTGTCTAGTCTTGTCTGTCTAGTCTTGTCTGTCTAGTCTTGTCTGTCTAGTCTTGTCTGTCTAGTCTTGTCTGTCTAGTCTTGTCTGTCTAGTCTAGTCTGTTTAGTCTGATGTGTCAAGTCTAGTCCTATTCTTGTCTAATCTATGAATTCTAGTATTTTAGTATAATTTTTGTAGGATTGATAATCACTTATTGTTATTTAATCTTGAAAACAAGCTATTGAGGAAATTAAATGCAAGAAGAAATAGAACGTAAAAAACGAGTTTTGTTTGTGTGTATTAATATGTTTGGAGTCAATAATCTGGTCGAAAACACAAACAGTGACTAAAAAGCGACGAAATTTGCATTTTTATGGTAAAAAAATGTGCATGAGAAAAACTGTAAGCAAACCAGAAAAATAAAAGGAGAGAGCGGGCGAGCGAGCGAGACGACGACGTTAAAATGAAACGCAAACACAGATAAGCGTTGAAACTCGATAAGATATTTTATGGGGTCTGCAAACAGAGAGGGAGATAGAGAGAAAGAGAGTCAGAAATGCGGACAGAATCACTCCAAGAGAGTTGGAAGAGATTTTTTTAAGAAACAACGAAACAAAAAAAAGATTTTTATTGCATCATTGCGAAATTTTTAAACTGATTACGTAATGTTTGTTGATTAGACACGTTTTTTAAATTTAATAAAACGATTTAATCAAAACAAATTTAATTTATCTACTCTTGATAATATAACAACCACATAGACAAGACTAGACAGACAAAACTAGACAGACAAGACTAGACAGACAAGACTAGATAGACAAGACTAGACAGACAAGACTAGGCAGACAAGACTAAACAGACAAGACAAGATAGACAAGATTAGACAGATAAGACTAAACAGACAAGACTAGACAGACAAGACTAGATGGACAAGACTAGACGCACAAGACTAGACAGACAAGACTAGACAGACAAGACTAAACAGACAAGACTAGACAGACAAGACTAGATGGACAAGACTAGACGCACAAGACTAGACAGACAAGACTAGACAGACAAGACTAGACAGACAAGACTAGACAGACAAGACTAGACAGACAAGACTAGACAGACAAGACTAGACAGACTAGACTAGACAGACAAGACTAGACAGACAAGACTAGACAGACAAGACTAGACAGACAAGACTAGACAGACAAGACTAGACAGACAAGACTAGACAGACAAGACTAGACAGACAAGACTAGACAGACAAGACTAGACAGACAAGACTAGACAGACAAGACTAGACAGACAAGACTAGACAGACAAGACTAGACAGACAAGACTAGACAGACAAGACTAGACAGACAAGACTAGACAGACAAGACTAGACAGACAAGACTAGACAGACAAGACTAGACAGACAAGACTAGACAGACAAGACTAGACAGACAAGACCAGACAGACAAGACTAGATAGACAAGACTAGACAGACTAGACTAGACAGACAAGACTAGACTAAGTACTCTACGTGAGCTGTTCTTTGGTCCCCCTACGTTTGGCATTGTCCCTATTGTCCCCATGCCTTTTCCTGCCGCTTCGGTTTTTTTTTTTTTTTTTTTAGGAGGAAGGGGAAACCTTTTATAGGCACCCACTACCTGGGTAGTGTGCGACTCCTTTTCTTCCAGAGATAGTATACCCACTAAAACCACCTCCCCCCCAGGATCAGTACTCCACTTCGGGACCGCGTTAGCATTACTTCAATGTGGTGATCCTTTCCATCACGGCTGGCCGTTCCTGGACAGCAGCCTGACCTTTCTTTCATCTTCGTCTTTTGTTCGAAGTATCGTGGCACACATCGTTGCTACTGCTTTCCAGTTGTCCTCGCCTTTAATCATCAGATGGACCATATTAGAGGAGTTGATAGGCTCTCCCACCGCCCGCTCTGTTGTAGTTCTGATTTCAGCCCATTGCGGGCATTCGAAAGTAGTATGTTCAGCTGAGTCTGTCCTTTGGCAGTATCTGCAGCTGTCACTTTCAGCCTTTCCAATCCTTTTAACATATGAGCCAAAGCTTCCGTGTCCGCTCAGCACTTAAGTGTTAGTTTACCTCGCCATGAGTGCGCTTCAGCCATGGCTCAATTTCTGGGATGAGAGTTCTGGTCCAGTTCCCTTCCTTGGCGTCGTTCCACCGTTTCTGCCATCTGCCCATGAGTGCACTTCTGTGTCGAGCCCTCCCTTCTGTATTTGTGCCTTGGTTGCTGGCCCGTTCCTGAGCCATTAGGTCAATCGGCGGGACTGCCGCTATGACTTGCAGCGCCACATTTGACACCGTGCGGTAAGCGCAGCATATGCCGCTTCGGTTATTTGTGCCGCAAAGGATAATCCCTTGTCTATACCTATTCCGAGGTGTTTGATGGTTACCTTCGGTATTATTATCACCTCTTCCACTTTAGATTTTACGAGCCTAAGTTGTCTTTGTCCTGTGAGAAAGACCGCTTCAGTTTTTTCAGGCGCCAAGCTCGGGCTCTCCGATTTCATCCACGCAATGATCTGTTCTATTGCGTGGTTTGCTGTCCGCATCAGCTCTTGTTCTGTTCTCGCTGTTACGGCTAGTGCCATATCCGCGAAGCCGATTATGGTAGCCCCCAAAGGTAGCTTCATTGTTAATATTTGTTCATTGCTGGGCGGTGGGAGAGCCTATCAACTCCTCTAATATGGTCCAGCTGATGATTAAAGGCGAGGACAACTGGAATTTGCTTCATTGTCCTCTTCTGCAATCTCCAATACAGCGCTTAGGGCGTTGATAGTGGACTAGGGTTTCTGAATATCCGCACTTTTTCAAAACCGCGGTTTTCGGTTTTTGAAAATTAAAAACCGCGGTTTCGGTTTTGGGTTCGGTCTTTAAGAATTTTTGGTAGTAGTGTCTGATATTTAAACGAGATCTTAGTTTTGTACAAAAGTTGTCGTTTAGAGAAAATGATCTTTCGGAGTAGGTGGATGGAGCTTTAATTGCAGAAAGTGCTTGACACAAAATATTTAATCTTTTTCTTCTCTCAGAAGTTCTGTTTGGGATAGCGATTTGTTTGCATATAAGTATTTTTGTTTAATTCTTCTTGAATAGCTTTTTGTACTCCGTCTTGCAAATAATACACGCACATAGCGAGATGAATTGTA
Source organism: Phosphuga atrata (assembly GCA_944588485.1). NCBI lineage: Eukaryota > Metazoa > Arthropoda > Insecta > Coleoptera > Silphidae > Phosphuga > Phosphuga atrata. The sequence continues at coordinate 66,984,554 of OX155895.1, forward strand.
TGGTTATTGCAAATTTTTTGTTCAGCAGGACAATCTGTACCAATTTTTTAATTACCCGGGAATCATTATGTGTAGTATCTTACTCAATAATAACCCCACGGCAATAAATCCGAGACTCAATCAAACTTTGAGGTTTTTGCAACCAGAAATTGAAAACCGCGTTGAAATCGCTCGATAACTAACGCCGCGACGGCCCGTCAAAGTTAGATCTACCGAGGATTGGTTGCATTTGTTTTTTTCGAAATTTCGCAGATACCGCAACAAATTCGACGTTTTGTTAGAGCAAAACGTGGTCGGAAAGCGAGACTGAAAACCGCGGTGCAAAATCTTTGACAGCGGCGTCGCGACGCCACCGGAAAGTTCAATTTCCTAATGCGACTGCTGGTTTTTCCGCCGTAGTTTTCGTAATTTTCAAGATAGCGAAACAAGTTAGAGGTTTTGTGGAAGGGAAAGCTTGTCAGGAAGCGGTAGTGAAAAGCGCGTTGCAAATCTTTAACAGCGGCATCGTGACGTCGCCGCAAAGTTCAACTTGCGAATCTAGGTCGAATTTCGGGAACACGCGGTGATTGATGACACGCTGTAGATTGATGGTGACACGCTGTAGTGTTTTTTATCTTGTTTTTACAGTACTTAATTTTACAGATAGCGAAAAAAATTTAAAGTTTTGGTGAAGGGAAGGCTTGTGATAAAGCGCGACTAAAAACCGCATAGTGAAATTTTTGACAACGGCGTCTCGACGTCACTGCGAACTTCAACTTTCTAATCCAAGTCACCCACAATATCATTTCTGAAACTGATACTATGGTATTATGTATATTTATTGCCCTTACGGGTTTATAAATTGAATCCAAAATTTACATCTATACTAAAACTAACATCGAACATAATATAAATAAGAATAATAATAAAAAGAGAAAAAGAAAAAATAAACATTAAAAAAAAAAGAAACATATGCTGCTCAAACTTAAAACAAAAAAAAGAAAGTAACTAAATTCCTATCCCTAAACCCTGATTACCAGCTTCCCTCCCCACATATTGCTCTTCTTCTCTCCTCAACTTTCTTCATCCAATCTATCCCTCTTCCATCCTCGTTTAAAATCTCTTCTCTACACTCTTCTCTTTCTCTCATTTCTGAACATTCGTTCAGCAAATGTTCTATTGTCCCCTTGTTTTCTCCACACATCCTGCATACTCTATTCCTATCCTCCATCCAAAATTTATTATCTCTCTCTTCATTTCCACATCTGAATCTTGCCATTGTCACTCTCTCTTTTCTACTTTCTCTTCCTAGGTACTTTGGCAGTTCTTCCGTTATTATTTTTTCATATTTCCCATTGTACCTTGCCCTTGCACATCTCTATCTCTCTGGACTAATTCCTCTGTCATTACTCTACCTCTTTCTCTAATTCTTTCTATCTCCGCTCCTGCATACCCGTTTCTTTCTAGATATGCCTCTCTCTCTTTCCACACCCCCTTTCCTATTTCTTTCCTTTTTTCTTTGAGGCACTCTTGCAGAATTCTGCACTCTCCTCTCTCTATCACTCTCTCCTCAAAACTTATTGCTCTCTTTCCTGCTTCTATTCTTATTCCATCTCTCTTTGTTTCCTCCATCACTATATACCCCGGGGTCTCTCTACCTAGTCCTAGCACCCATTTCAAATATTTTTTTGCACCCTTTCCAGCCCTTCTTGCTCTCTCCATCCCCATATTTCCGCTCCATACATCATCACACTTTTCACCAGGCTATCAAACATCATCACTCTCCTTCTATAGTCGTGTCCAAATTTTCTCTCTCCTATTCCCCATACCGCTCCTAGTATTTTATTGGCTTTCTTTACTAACTCTCTCACGTGTGCTGTTTCAGTATTTCTCTCATTAAACACGTACCCTAGGTATTTAAATTCTTTTACTTCTTCAATTTTCTCCTTCTCCCATCTCCACTCAATTACTCTTCTCCTGCCACCCCCTTTTCTAAACACCATCATCTTGGACTTCTCCCCATTCACTGTCAGATTTTTCCTCCTCATATATTTCTCCATGTTTCTTATCATTTCTTTCATCCCTTTCTCGTCTCTCGCTAGAACCACCAAATCATCCGCGTAGGCTAGGGACCACACTTTTTTTTGCCCACCACAACCCCACCCGTCTGCGCCTTGCTGAACATCTCCTCTATGTCTCCAATAAATGCTGCAAACAGGCTGGGGCTTAGTGGGCAGCCTTGTCTCACTCCCTTATGCGTATTAAAACCTTCGCTCACCCTTTCACCAACTCTCACTCTACTTATTGTTTCTTCATAAATCTCTTCTAATTTTGATATCAGATGCTCCTTTATCCTTTTCTTTCTCAGGCATTCCCACAGTGCCTCTCTTGACACATTATCAAAGGCCGCCTTCAGGTCCACAAATAATGCATACATCTTGCCACCCCTCTTTTTTATCTCATTCCCTACTATGTGATTCAAGATGTATACATTATCCATGGTCCCTCTCCCTTTCCTAAATCCCGCCTGTCCGTCTGGTATCACACCTCGCTCCTTCAATTCCTTCGTCAATCTCTCTTCTACAATCATTGCATATATCTTATATGCCGTATTGAGCATGGTGATCCCCCTGTAATTGCTTGCTGTTTCCCTTTCTCCTTTCTTATATATGGGGCATATTATCCCCTCTTTCCACTCCTGTGGGAAGCCCTCTCCCTTCCACACTCCATTCATTATCTCCAACAGCCTGTCAGCTTCCCTTTCAGTTCCATATATCCACGATTCATTCTGTATACCGTCACTCCCCGATGCCTTTTTCTTTTTCAGTTTACTCAGATGTTGTTATAATTCTTCTCTTGTTATCTCTTCTATTTCTCCCACCCTGTGTTGACTCTTTTTCTTTTCCTGTCTGATTTCATCACCACCCAGCAGCTCACTGAAGTACTTTCTCCATTCCTCCATAGTAATTCTGTTACTCACTCTTTCTACTTTTTTCTTTCTTTCCCTATTTATGTATTTCCATACCGCTTCTTCCGTCTTTATGCCTTTCATCTTTAGTTCTTCTTCCATCCATTTCTTTTGCTTCTTCTCCTTGCATACTAATTTGTACCTCTTGCGTGCTCTCTTGTACTCCTCATTACTTGCTTTTCCTCTTTTCCAATTTCTTAATTTCTTTCTTACTGCTTGCTTCCCTTCCCTGCATTCTTTATCCCACCACTCGTTTTTCCAAGACCCCACCTTCACTCTTGTCTCTATCACTTTTTTTTCTGTTGCATTTTTTACGTGATCACCCAGTTCTTTCACTTTTTCGTTTATCCCTTCCTCTTCGTATCTAGCCTCCCTAAGTCTTGTTCTATAATTTTCTATTGCTTCTTCCGTCCAGATATTCTTCACAATTTTTCTTCTAACAACCTTCTCACTTCTTCTATTTTTCTCTCTTCCTTTTGTCTTCACTTCCAATGGCATATGATCCGACTCGACTCTTTCTCTCACCTTGAATTGTTCTATTTCATCCCATGCTTCTTCATTCACCATAACATAGTCAATAACTGTCTCCCCTCTTGGTCCGATATAAGTGTACTCTCCTTTCTCATCTCCTATACTGTTTCCATTAAGTATGTCCCACCCTCTTTCTTCTACTAGACTAATCAGTAGGCTCCCTTCGGCGTTTTCTGTTTCGTCTTTTGTTGGTGTTCTTTCTATTGTTGTTTGTTCTTCTTCTAGCCGTATTCCTTTTTCCCCAATTCTTGCGTTAAAGTCCCCCCCAATCACCAAAGTTCCCTCGTCTTGCTGTTTTACTCGCTCTTCTATCATTCTCTTCGTTTCTTTCATACTTCTGCTGTATATTGTTATAATTCTCCATTTTCTCTGTCTAATTTTCACCGTTCTTTCCATAATCCCTCTTTCTTCTTTTGCTTCGGTTCTGTTTTCTTCTTCCAAACCCTTTTTCACTCCCATTATTATCCCCCCTTTAGCTCTCCCTTTCCTGCTTACCCTCTCTGCAAATTGACACTTCCACTTAAACTCTTTCGGCATTATTTTTTCCAATTTTTCCCACCCCTTCTCTTCCACCCACGTTTCTACCATTCCCATTAAATTTTTCCAAATATTTCCAAAACTCATTGTCTTTGTTTTTTATCCCCGCTGTGTTCCAGTATACTATTCTTAATTGCTCCGTTTCTTCCTTAATCATCTCCGTATTCGTTTTCCGTTTTCTGTCGTGTCGTCTTTTCCTTGTGCTCTTATTCAAAAATTTGTTGTGTTTAACTCTCCCTTTTCATCATCCCACTTAAATCCTTTTCCGTCTATCCATATCTTTTTATAACCAACTTTCACCCACCGTCCTTTTTGTCGCTCTTCTTTGTCTAGCGCTCTTAATTCCTTCTCCCTTTTTTCTCTTAGTTTCCTCTTATTTTCCATAACTTTCCGCTTTTCACCCCAGGTCCCAAGTTCCACCACCAACATTTTCCCTCCACTTACTTTATACATCTCTTTCACCGTCACTTCTACCTCTAATTCTGCCTTTATCCATTCTTCCAGATTCTTCTCGTTCTCACATTCCCCTTCGTCCAGTCCCGTCACAACAATATTCTTTTTTCTCATTATTTTTTCCTTCTCTTCCATTTTCTCCTCCAGTCTTTTAATTTTTTCATTTAGTTCCGTCTTTTCTCTTTCCCATTTTTCTTCCTTTTCACGCATCATATTTTTCAAATATTCCATTTCCCGGCTCATCTTCCGATTCTCTTCCTTTATCTCCCCTATATCTTCCATATTTTTTTTCAGCATCTTCATTTCCTCACCCATTTCCTTTTTAGCCGGTGATCTTTCCAGTTTCTTACTTTTTTGAAAGGGGTTCAACCTTTCTTCTAACTCTCTTCCCATTTCTCTTTTCCTTTTATAATCTTCGTCTCGGTCGCTTTCACTCTCACTTTTTTTCATTTTTTCTTTTTCTTTCCCCTTATTTCCTTATCGCACGCCGTAAAAACACGCGTCACAAATAAAAAAACTCAATCCGTTTCAAAAACCCGCTTCACAAAACACGTCCGCTCCGCTCAACCGCTCGAATTGGACTCCTGAAACTGATACTAAATGAATCTAAATGTTTTTCAATACTTAACAAGCTCCTTCGTTTCGCAGAAAGCCTAAATTGCAATAAAAATTGTTTTCTCCATGATTATTAATGTTTAATGTCTTCGGCGTCTCAAACTAGTCCACTCATCTAGCGTAGTACTCATTTTTCGCCCATTTGCTTTTAATCCTTGAAACTTTAAAATCCTTTTGAATTAAGATTCTAACACCTGAAGAACATTTTGGCAAGATTTGGTTGGGAAATCGGCCAGCTATTGCTTTCCGAATAAATGCAGATTTTGAAATTGTTCGAACACATATACCATCGATGGTTTCCAGTTTTGCAACAACAGTTTGCAATGTTTGAAAGAGCACTAATTCAATGAATTTTATTTTTTTTATCTTTAGATAAAACCGAAAACCGCGGATTTTTATGACGGTTATGCGGTTTCGGTTTTTGCACAGAAAACCGCGGTTTTGAGGTTCGGATATATCCGAACTAGAAACCCTATAGTGGATCTACCTTCTCTAAACCCATATTGTTTTTCCGACAGTCCGACTGCCGCCGCGAGTTTTCTTTTTAATCGTGATAGCAAGAGTTGCTCCAAAAGTTTGCCGGACACATCCAATAGGCAGATAGGCCTATAAGATGTTGGATTTCCTAATGCTTTATCTCCTTTTCTAATGAGTGCAAGTCTTTGTTGCTTCCATCTAGCTGGGAAGGTTCCGGCAGTTAATAAACTATTCATTACATTTAGAACGAATTTAGATTGGTGACTAGCGGTTATCTTCACGATCTTAGGTGGTATTCAATCAGGGTCTGGTGCTCTGTCATTTTTTATACGCTTGCTCGCGGTCAATGGTTCCTCTGCCGTAAAAGGAGGCGCAGTTTCGAATTTGTACCCAGTCGAAAGGGGGATGTTTTGGGAATAGTACTCCTACCTCTCCTACCTGACGTCTCCTACCTGATGCATCTCCTGTGTCTCCTACCTGACGCACTCTTTCCATTGTCATTGGGAGATTTTTCCGCTGAAATTTCAGGTTCCTTCTCATAATCGGGAACGCGTCTCCCCATGTGTCCCCATATTTAGATCCAAGCATAGTTTTTTCCATTGATTTTGTTTGGATTTATTTATGAGACAGACAAGACTAGACAGACAAGACTAGATAGACAAGACTAGACAGACAAGACTAGACAGACAAGACTTGACAGACAAGATTAGACAGACAAGACTAAACAGACAAGACTAGACAGACAAGACTAGATAGACAATACTAGACACACACGAGTAGACAGACAAGACTGGACAGAGAAGACTCTTAAATAGTGGTTCGGGGGAAGCTCTCACTAAACCCCCTATTCCACTTTGGCTTTTAGTATGCGCTACCTCGGTATCGCATATTTTGCATTCATTCGGGGTGGGCAGCCCGGACGGTTAATGAAAACCGCCCTAGTTGTTGTCTCCCCGACCAGGTGGACAGAGAAGACTAGACAAACAAAACTAGACAGGCAAGACTAGACAGACAAAGCTAGATCGACAAGGTTAGACAGACAAACACAAGACTAGACAGACTAGCTTGAAGTATTGAGTATTTGATAATATTTGAATTTGTTATCACAAATTATTTGCTTGTCTGTCTGTGTTTGATCAATTCTCTAGTTTTATGAACGAGAATCGAACCTTTTTATCATCGAAATATTTTGTTGAGTAATTAATATCAGAGAGTTCAGTGTCCAAGAAATTGTTGATACCACTTGAAAGAAAATAAATTGTTTAAGTTTTTTGAAAACGTATATGTCAAAAATGACATTAATAATGACAACTTAACAAAGACAGAAATAATGGCAAGGACATTTTGTGTAACCAAATGACAACGCTATTCAAGAATTTCAAAAATAATCTTAGAAATAAATATGTGTCAAATGCAGTGTATCTCTCTCACTAGTCGTTTACTTCACGGCTGAAGTGTCGTGATCCCATGCTGGCGTTTTATTATGTCATAGCGGAGTTAGCGATCTTCCTCCATTTACCCCTGTCTGCCGCCGTTCTTATGTTTTCTTGTAGTGGTGTCCCGGTGATCTCTTGCACCTGGTCGATCCAGCGTTTTGGAGAACGTCCCCGAGATCGCGTACCTTCAATTTTCTCTTGGATGAATAGTTTTTCGAGACTGTCACCCGTTCCACGATTGATGTGTCCAAAATATTTAAGAATTCGTCGACTGAAACGGTTGATAAACATATATCAATGTCGAGTTCTTTTAGTATAGATACATTAGTTCTATGCGCTGTCCAATGGATCCTTAGTAGCCTTCTCCACGTCTACATCTCTAAAGCATCTACTTTCTGCGGATCTACTGCTTGCTGAGTCCATGCCTCGGCTCCGTATAGTGCAATTGGAAATACCAGTGTGTTCACGAGCCTTCGTTTTGTTTCTTTCGTGATGTGGTCATCTTTCCATACTTTAGCTAGTTTAGTCATGGCTGTTTTCGCAAAAGTTATTCGTCTTCTAATTTCTGTGGACGTATTGTTATTGTGTCCGTAACTATGTATGCAGGACCCTGGATAGATTATATTGTCGACGTTTACTACGTTCATTATGTTGGGTGGATTTTCTCTCCTGTTGCAACGATCTACTACCATCAGCTTTGGTTTTTGGCGATTTAGCTTATGTCCGAATTTTGAGCTTTCTCTCTCAACTCTACCCAGAAGTTCGGTCATTTCTTCCTCGTTTTTTGCGATGATTGTGGTATCGTCGGCAAACCGTAAGTTGCTTATTTTCCTACCGCCAATGACTAATTCGTCTTCCTAGTTCTCCAGAGCTCTTCTTAGTATAAACTCACCGTATATGTTGAATAGTAAGGGTGATAGGACGCATCCTTGCCGCACTTCTCGTCCTATCCTAGAGGGTATTGAGTTTCTTCCCTTGATCTTGATAATTCCTTTGCTGTTGTCATATACAGTTTTTAGCAGAACCACAAGGTGGGGAGGGGTTCTCATGTCTAAGAATCCATAATTGGTGCCAGTTTACACAGTCAAACGCTTTGTTGTAGTCAAGGAATCATAGGTATGTGGACTTTGCAAATTCTCTGGATTTTTCAATAAATTATACATTCATTATCTGCTCTCGAGTGCTACTTGACCAGCCACGAATCCAGCTTGTTCCTGTGGAATTTGTCGGTCTAAGACGCTTCTGAGTCGTTGTAGCAGAATTCTGGGTATGTCCTTGCTTGGGTGGGAGATTAATGCAATAGTTCTATAATTACTGCATTTCTGGGTTGATCCTTATTTGTGCAGTGGAATGAAGATAGATGTATTCCAGCAGGCGCGTATTTAAGCTATTCAGCGGTTCGGTGCAAGTTTTTGGCAGGGCCCGCTCTCAGAGAAGAGAATCAGAGAAGTACATAGTAGTACATAGTACATGGAAGAACCATCACCAAGAGTTCTGTTGGACAATTTTTTGAAACACATTGTGGCGTCACGCTGCTAGTTCTGTAAACTCCAAAATCAGATGACGTTATAAAGCATTGTATGATCACGCATTGTAAAGTAACAAATTTAACAGAAGGCATTTATTTTATTGGGGTGAGTACTCATTAGTGATACAGCTTGGAACTGGCCAAACACCTTAATGTTCGGTTGATCATTACCTTGCCTCCTTACGGAAACACTTGCGTTCAAACGTTTAAATAATGCTCCCATAACGATGGTTCTTCTATAGATGTCTCTCATCTTTGCGTCTAACTCCGTAGTGGAGTGACTTAGTCAGGCAAATAATACAAAATTCACTGAAAATTTATTTTTATTTTAAGAAAACAAAAGTAAGCAATAGAACATAGACAAAATCAACAAAGGTTTAAAAAGATGTTTATGTGCGAACTTTGCCGATATATATATATTTTTATAATTTCCTCTAAATTTTGATTATTGAGAGTATCTATTGAAAGTAATGCCAAATCAGAAGTTGTAACTTGAGTAATTGTGCTCCTTAGGTGTGTTTTTAGTCTACGCAATACACTAAAAGATCTCTCAGCACTTTCTATACCTATGGGCAGCGTTACAAACAATCGATAAACTAATTCATGATTGGCGAAAATATCATACATTTTCTGTTCAACTAAATATTCTAGATAACCCAGTACACCTCTATCACAACAAGGGTTATCACGTAAAAATATATGTCCTGAAATTGTCATCATTTCATCTATCTATCTATCAAAATAGGGGAAATAAATTTAAATGTATCACTTAATAATGTAATTTTAACTTTTGCTTATTTACTTCTAACTTTTTTCCAAGTCTGATTTTGCACTTGCAACCTGAAATAATTCTGTAACATCTTCCAGACCCTTAATTCTGCCAGACATTTCGTTTACCATTGCATCTATTATATTAGTTTTAAAATCGATTACAGGATCTATAACCGAATCGTCTCTGGTGCCTTCATCGTGAAATTTTTTAACTCTTCGAATTCTTTTTCTTTTTAGATGCATGCGTTCTTCGTCCATATCACATTGAAGCCATTTCGACTTGGAGAGTTCCAATATTTGGTTGAAATAAGCGTCAGTTCTTAGTGGTGCAAGTTTATCTCTAGATTTTTTCATGCACAAAATGACTTAAAATAAATCAATATCTTTTTTTCTGCAATATTTTTGATGTCACATCGATAGTTTGCAGAACATCAGCATATTTAAAAGTCCTTAGGCCGTAGCCACTTTATCGAGGTCGTGCCTTATCTCTACAATTGTTTCTAAAAAACTGATTGACTGAAGAAGAACTGATTTAAAGTTTTGTTATAAAGCACTTGTTGTCTTTGCTCTTGCAGACCACCTTGGGTTGGACAGATCTTTAAATGTGTGTTGTTTTTCCTTTCTTGAAAATACCTCATCCTCTTCATTTTCCGAGGGAAATGTCGTATTATTGGTTCCTCCCTCACTAATTTCAGTGTTTTCTGTTTTTGTTGTAAACTTATCTAAAGATTCTAAAGACTCAAACTAAGCGCTAGGTGTAGAATTCAACGATGGTGTAGGTGTGAGAAAAACAGGCAAAAATTGATTTTCTGACCCTGTGTATTGTAAACCAAGTGTGTATTGTATTGTACAGGTGCATTGGAGCTCGTCGGTGCTACGCACCAAATGCATCTACCTTAAATACGCCTCTGTATTCCAGTCAGTTGGCCATTGCCCTGAGTGCCATACCTTGTTGCAGCTTGTTCACAAGCGGTGGATGCTTTTTGAGGACATCTGTTTTAGCATTTCTCCACTGATATCATCTCCCCCTGTACTTTTCTTGTTCTTGAGTATCTTGCTGGCTTGCTCAACTTCAACTTTTAAGATGTCAAGTTCCTGTCCTAGTACTTTTCAATATTATTTTGCTGACGATCAAGTGATAATTGCGAACTGTGAAGAAGATACTACATGTTAAGAAAACTTAAAGATGAATATGAATTGGCGGGAATCAAAATGAACGTAGCCAAAACAGAATACTTAAGAGTAGGTGAAGAAGATGAAGATACAGATATGCACTTAAGATAGATAAGAAAATGCAAAGAATACAAATATCTAGGTACTAGTATATCAAACAAAGGCTTATATGTCCAAGATATACGACGCAGGGCATAACAAGGAGAAAAAGGCGTACGGGTTTTGAATCCCTTACTTTGGTCCAATCGAATCCCCTTAAAAACAAAACTGGCACTCTACAGAGCAATCGTAGAGCCAATATTAACATACGGGTCAGAATTTTGGCAGTTGACGGAATCGGCAAGGAGGAAGATAGACGCCGTAGAAATGGATTTTCTCAGAAGATCATGCTGAATATCTAGGTTAGAACACATAAAAAATGTATGTAAGTTAGACAACTTACAAATAGAATACACAAAACAACTGAACGAATAGAAACAAGGCAGCTTATATGGTATGGACATATGAGGCGTATGGAAGAACATAGATGGCCAAGAAAGGCCTTTGAATACTCTCCACCGAATAAGAGGAAACGAGGAAGACCAGCTACGACATGGTTAGATGAAGTTATGGCAACGATGAGGGACCGGGCAATTAATAAAGATCTCTGGAGAGATAAAAACAAGTGGCGATCGAAATACGGGATGCGGCAGAAGCTGTAGGACCCCCGCCAATATTATTTAGTATTCCTGTCCTATTATATAAGTTCCTGTCCTACTTGTGTGATGGGTGGGAGACGAACAGTTTCCTGATATTCCCAGTGTATATGATGGTTAAAAGCTATATTAGTTTATAAGCTATATTAGTATGTTCTTTAACTTAACTCTAAAATAGTATATTTTGTAACTAGGGCGAAAGTTGTAAATTTTTCGCGGGAGAAATTGCGACTCATTTCGTTCGTGCGCACATTAGCTCGAGAGGGAAATTGTCAATCTCGCCCGTGTTACAAACAATATTTTTTATTACTCATACGTAGGGATGTATTTTACAAGTTTGGGATCCAGGAGCCATCCAAAAAAAGAAATGGAATCAAAAATGAAGAATTTGCTTTTTCCATTGTCTCCGGTGGTGTGGATTCGTCATAACAACTCTTCTCAGTCTCCGGTATCACCATCGAATTTACACTCATTTTATAATGTTTTCTTTAATTATCATTATTTTTTAAAGAAAAAAAAATCTGACATTTCACGTCAGTTTTTTGATATCGCGTTCTTGATTGTGTTCATTTTATTTTTTTGTTTATTTTAATGTAACCTAGCGATATTGAATATTTGCGTGCGTTACCCGGGTTATTTGGTAATAGGGATGTGACATTTTTCGTATTAAATAATCTACGTCAAGAAGTACTTTTCGCGCATGAGTATTATAAAAATAATAACAATTTATATATATTCGATTATATAAGTATATCAATCATATTAGTGTCAATTTCATCATATTTATTCACAAAGGCAATTTTGTTTTCAATAATTTCTTTGTATACCATAAATATAAATGAGTTTTAGAAACTTTAACAGTAGTGTCAAAAATTACATATATTCTTGTTATTATAAATGTCAGGTACTTACGTATTAACGCCATCACCTGTACATTTTTAAATGCCGCCAATCTAAACCTAATTTTTTTATGATAAATCATAAAATAAAACATTTTATTCAAAATTAAAACATTTTTAAAACTCAAAATATTTTATTTTTTAACCCCGGTTAGATTAGGTTGCCGTGAAGCGGACAGATAAATCAAGACAACATACGCGCGGCAGCGCGAACTCTCGATCCAATATATAGCGGTGGTGGCGTTAATACGTAAGAACCTTATTTTATAATAAAAAAAAATCCATTTGACATTTCCGTCATTTTTTTAATATCGCGTTCTTGATTGTATTAATTTATTTTTTATTTATTTTAATGTAACATAGCGATATTGAATATTTGCGTGCGTTACCCAGGTTATGTGGAAATACAAAGAGATGTGACTTTTTCGTATGAATTTTCGTATTAAATAATCTACGTCAAGAAGTACTTTTCGCGCATGAGTAATAAAAAAATAATAACAATTTAAATATATTCGATTATATAAGTATATCAATCATATTAGTTTGACACTTTCATCATATTTTTATCTTCTTCTTGTTGTTCCTCTATTGATATCTTGAAATTGTTGTCAATGTCGTGAAATTGATTTCAAAGTCATCATATTATTGTCATCATATTAGCATGTTCATTAACTTGTTAAGAGAAATAATAAACATAATTTAAATATTTTCAATAATTACCTTGTATAATATAACGGATACTATTAATATAGCATATGGATGGCAAAAATATAACTGAGCTTAATAAAATTTAATAGTTGTGTCAAAATGACATATATTCTTGTTATTATAAATGTCATTTTGACATTGGTTTACTCAAAACAGAAATTGACTGGATTTTCAAATAATTAAGCTTTTACTTGTTAAAGAGAAATAATAACATAATTTAAATATTTTCAATAATTTCTTTGTACAAATATCAATGAGGTTTATAAATTTTAACAGCAGTGTCAAAAATGACATATATTATTACTGTTATAGAAATATAATTTTGACAATGGTTTACTCAGGACAGATTTACAGGATGCTCATAGAATTAAGGTATTTTGTATTTTTGACGCATCTAAGAATCACATAAAATGTTTTTTTTTGTTTGAAAAATTATCATCTTTGTCAATTATTATGAGTCCATCAAATTTAGATTTTTAGTTTCTGATTTTATACAATAGTTGGGAGAAAAATCGTCAAAATATTATTGTGATATTGACATTTAGGTGTAATGTCAATATGACAATAATATTTTTACTAATGTTATTTTGACATTGGTTTATTCAAAACAGAAAATTATTTAAGCTTTTAATTGTTAAGAGGAATAATAACATAATTTAAATATTCTCAATAATTTCTTTGTAGTATAAAAGTATAAATGAGGTTTATAAATTTTAACAGCAGTGTCAAAAATGACATATATTCTTACTGTTATACAAATGTCATTTTGACAATGGTTTACTCAGAACAGATTTACAGAATGTTCATAGAATTAAGGTATTTTGTATTTTTGACTTATCCAAGAATGACAGAATGTTGTTTTTTTTTGTTTCAAAAATTATCATCTTTGTCAATTATTATGAGTCCATCAAATGTAGATTTTTAGTTTCTGATTTTATAAAATAATTGGGAGAAAAATCGTCAAAATATTATTTTCATATTGAAATTTAGGTGTAATGTCAATATTACAATAATATTTTGACTAATGTCATTTTGACATTGGTTTATTCAAAACAGAAATTTCATTAAGCTTTTAATTGTTAAGAAGAATAATAACATAATTTAAATATTTTCAATAATTTCTTTGTACCATGGGCATAGCCAGGTGGGGGGAGGGGGGTTTGGGGTTTAAATCCCCCAAAATATTAAAATGACGATGGACGAGTAGAGACGACTCTCTTCAAGAGAGCATAGTAGACGTGGAGTTTAGGAACCTCTGTGTGTCAGTTTTAGAAAGTAAATTGGTGCATTTCTGTTATTGTATTTTCTTAAATCCCCCCGAAACTAAATCCTGGCTACGCCAGTGCTTTGTACAAATATAGATGTTATTTATAAATTTTAACAGCAGTGTCAAAAATGACATAATTTTTTGTTATTATGTTATTTTGACATTGGTTTGCTCAAAACAGATTTACAGGGTGTTCATAGAATTAAGCTATTTTGTATTTTTGAAGCGTCAAAGGATCACATAAAATGTTGTTTTTCTGCTTGAAAAATTATCATGTTTGTCAATTATTATGAGTTAGATTTTAGTTTCCGTAGATTTTTAGTTTCCGATTTTATCAAATAATTTTGAGAAAAATCGTCCAAATATTATTAATGTCATATTGACATTTAGGTGGAATCTCAATATGACATTAATAATATTCTGACTAATTTCCTTCCATGTGTTTTATAAAGCCAGAAACTAAAAATTTACATTTGTTTGACTCATAATTATTGACAAAAATGATAATTTTCCAAGCAAAAAATTCATTTTCCCACAAATTATTAAACGTTGTAACAAATAAATTTTATTTATTAATTTTTTTTAAATAAGTTTACATTCTTATAAATATTTTGGTCGAATGTCAATATGACAAAAAAAGTATTGACAGCAATAATACTCTGGCAATTAACTGAAGCCACTTATTGCAATGTTGCTTTAATAAACTGTCAAAGTATCTTTAAGATGTCAAAATGCCTTAGTGTTGCAGTGCCATAAACTGCTAAGTGACATTAAATATTTTAATCACAACCTTAATTTAATTAATGGCTCCTTCAAAGAGATTGACAACAATAACACATTAGCAATTGACTGATGGCACTTATTGCAATGTCTTAAGTTACTATGATAAACTGTCAAATCAACTTTTAGATCTTACAATCATTTACTTGTTGTAGTGACATAAACGCCAAAGTGGCATTAGACATTTCAATCGCAACCTTAATTTAATTAATGACACCTTCATATAGATTGACAACAATAATATTTTAACAATTGACTAAAGGCACTTATTGCAATGACTTAAGTTACTTTGAAAAAATGTCAAAGTAACTTTTAGATGTCAGAATGACTTCAGTATTAAAGTGACATAAATGCCAAAATGACATTAAATATTTTAATCACATTAATTTAATAGACCTTTTTACGGTTAGTTTAGTGCATGGGCGTCCGCCTTGTTTCAAATATGAAAGTTTCGGGCACATTTTGTTATTTTCGCTGGTTATACGTCAAAAAAGTGCCCGAAAACATGGCGAAAATTGAAGCATGCGCATAAAAAAATGTCAACTACGAAAATAAACATTTTATTCACAACCTT
This sequence comes from Phosphuga atrata, assembly GCA_944588485.1. Taxonomy (NCBI): domain Eukaryota; kingdom Metazoa; phylum Arthropoda; class Insecta; order Coleoptera; family Silphidae; genus Phosphuga; species Phosphuga atrata. The sequence continues at coordinate 66,999,945 of OX155895.1, forward strand.
AATTTAATTATTGACACCTTTATATAGATTGACAACAATAATACTTTAGCAATTGACTAAAGGCACTTATTGCAATGTCTTAAGTTACTTTGAAAAAATGTCAAAGTAACTTTTAGATGTCAGAATGACTTCAGTATTAAAGTGACATAAATGACATTAAATATTCCATTCACAACATTACTTAAATTGACCTTTTTACGGTTAGTTACGACCATGCGCGTCCGCCTTGTTGTAAAGGCGGGAATATGAAAGTTTCGGGCACATTTTGTTATTATCACTGGTCATGTTATTATCACTCGTCAAAAAAGTGCCCTAAAACATGGCGAAAATGACGCATGCGCATAAAAATATAAACTATGAAAAGGTCTATTAATGACACCTTAATGTAAAATGTCAATTCTAAGATACTTTTCAATTTTCCACCTTTTATTATCACATAATACTAATAACAATAGAATATTGTATAACAAAACAATATTAAAAAAAGATACGCTTGAGTAAAGCCAATAACACCGAATATAAAGAAACTTAAAATTAAAAAAACAAATAAAAGTGATCTTCATTAAGTTTCAGTTAACTTAGGATACCATTTGTTCTTGACAATCGACACTTTTTGACTTAAACGTTTACAACCCGTCTTCGAAAACATTTTGTCCGGCTCTGGCCCCCATTCCACAAAATCAATTATCTCCCTAAAAAAAAAACAAAATTATTGTCACTATCAATGCTATTATCAGAATCAAAATGTTGTTGTCAATACCATCATATTATTAATCTCAAACTAAATTAACTACAGCATAATCTTGATAATCCGACGATTGGATAATCCGGTACGATCAGTAATCCGGGTCTTTGGGGAAACACTGTCTTTTCTTTACGCTGCCCCGCGCCGGATATAAACTTCGCGTACAGAAAAATTAAAGTCAAAATCAAAGTCCAGTTTTCAGTCCAAGTTAAAGTCCAGTGTTCAGTCCAAGTTAAAGTCCAGTGTTCTTGGAAAAAGAACTGGCCAACACACTCTGCTTCTATAACTTTGAAAACCTGATTGACGATTCTGACCAAGCTAACTCCACTTTACAATTGTCTTACAATCGGTTCTAAGTTTGTACATATTCTGTATGGACACGTTTACCTATATATATTTTATTCTTGCTGAAATACAATTGTACATAAAATATGTAAAATTGTTATTGTTTTCTTTTAATCTGATAATATGGAATTTTTCGATAATCCGGCGGTTGTCTGGTCCTATATGTATCGAATTATCAAGATTAGACCGTATTTGTATACATTTTTGTATACATTTCTATACATTGTTTCATGGTCAAATATTTCAATAACGTTGTTGTCAATGTCATCACATTATTGTCAGTGTCATCATGTTGTTAAACCTTTTACAGGATCAATACTAACAATTACTAACTTAAATACTAACAAAATACTAACTTAATACTAAAAAAATACTAACTTAATTAGTTCCGGTTGAGGAGAATTAATTCCCCTTTCTTTGAACAAAGTTCTAACACAATCTTTGACATGTTCAACTTCCATTGGCAGGAATGGAACATAGTGATCAATTAAGTTACTCCTAATGTTATCGGAATGATGAAACCCACCTAGAAACACAAAAAAAATCAAATTAATTCAAACGTTTGTTATAGAATATTTGCCTTTTTCGTTAAAGGCTCCTTGCGATATGAACTTCTCAAAGTCGTGCAGCTGAATGTTGGACCTCGGCACTCCTGCTTTCCAGAATTCTATCAGCTTATTCGTGATCAAAACTGAGCCTGTGTTCGATAGAAAGATAAAAATGCATTTGCGATAATCCACCTTGTCCACGCTCTCCGAATAATCTATGATTGGTTTGATAATGTCCAGCAAACCTTCTGGCATTTTATCGATCTCATCGAAAATGAAAACCTGCTGTGGACACTCCGTCACGTTTCCCTTTATCCAATTATACAGATTCATCTACAAAAGAAAATTTGTTAAATCTTATCTTAACGAGTTTAAAAAATAATTACTTTATGTTGTGCTGTGTCGAGAGAATCCGTGAAGTGAACCCTCCCCAGGAAATGATGCACGAATTTACTTCGTGCCCCGTTTGTGTACAAACTCTCCAGAATAAACTTGCAAATGTAATTTTTCCCGGTGCCAACCAAACCATGCAAACTTAAAGTCAGTGCTTTCCGTGCATGCGGACTGTCCCAATGCGCTTGAATCGCATCTAATATAACCCTTGTGGCTATATGTTGCCCATAGATGTTCTCCTTAAACAACGATTCCATCTCTAAAAATAAAAGGAGAATAAAAATGGGGGGCATTTTTTTCCCTTCCAATGTGGATATAAGGTTATTTTAGCCCAAACACTGTGGTCAAGTAACTGATTTTTGATATTGTTCTCTTACAGATAGGATACGACAGTTGCTTCCACGTTTGCAATGATAGTTGAAAAAGTATCTTGCCCCATTTGTCAATTCTAATGAAAGGTTTGGAAGATTACTTTTGCCCCCTTGTCTCAGCTTTATGATATGCTACCAGTACCAAAGGTTTGTGTTGCCCCTCATTATTGATATAGCACTGTTATTGCTTCCATCGTTGACATGGTATCAGTTCGAGTATTGTAATGCTCGAAAGTTGCTTACCCTTTTTGTTGTCTATGAAAATGGTATCAAAATTACATGCTACCTATCATTGTAAGGTTCTGAAAGTTTCTGTCACCTGTCTGGGCTTGTCATATTGTCTCTCTAAATGTGGTATGTAGTCACATTTGTTTTATTGGAACCAATACAGTCAACATTGCTGTCAGATTGAAACCATGATCACAGATTCACAATTTCCAATGTGATGCTGACATCTGAATTGGGGGCTTAAAATGTAGGGGTTTAACTCACGTTGGAAATCGCCTTTTATGTACTTCTTGTTGCAACATTCTTTGAAGTAACAGGGGATTGCAGCGGTTGCACTGAATATTCCCACTCCTATGGAATAAGGGTCAAAGGGGGAAATATTTGTTACTGAAGTTAAGAATACCAATAGGGCTAGGATGCTAGACGTGTACATTATCAGATAGGAAATTTGAAAAAAAAATCGTTTTAACATTTAATTTGATTCAAGGAGATTTGACTTCTAATTTGATTCGAGGAGATTTGACATTCAATTTGATTCGAGGAGAATTTGACAGTCAAGGTTATCATCCCACGCCAAAACTGACAAATCAATAAATTTGAAACCTAAACATGAAACTGCAAATAATATGTTTAAACACAAACTGAAATTTTGGTTAAAATGTGCTATAACCAATCACTTGAAATGACATGTATAGGCAACCCACCGTACGCATTCTGCGCATGCGCATTGATGGGTTTTCCAACGGAAATTGACATAAAACCTCCAGTGGCGCGTAAACCGTTGGGTACGCATTGTTATTTAAGGTTACGAATTCCAAGTTTAGTTTACTTTATTATTTTACAAATCGAAACACGCATTATTTATATTATTAATATACGCGCGTCAGCCCGAACTCTCGATCCAATATAGGACAAAGTGGCAAGGACCGTTGGTTTTACCTTGGTTAGATTAGGTTGTCCGCCGCGAGGCGGGAAGATAAATCAAGACAACAGACAGTGTTACCAACTGCCAAAAATATTTACCCCTAAGCCAAAGACAAAAACCCCTAAAATTGCCACAATTACTTGAAAATCCCCCTAAAAAAATAATATTCTATACAAAATAATAAATTAATAATAATTAATATTCTGTAATAATTTTTGTATTGTAGATAGGATAAAGTGACCAGATTTTTTTAAACCGAAAGCAGTACATAAGTTATTTGAGTAAAGTGACCACACGTCCCGATTTGGCGGGACAGTCCCGCTTTTTGGAGGACAGGCCCGCGTCTCGCCGATTTTTAAAAAAGTCCCGATTTTTAGAAAATATCTGTATTTTTTATTTAAAATGTACATTAATATATAAAATAAGATTTTTCCTTTATTTAGTATCACTCAATGAAATTTTTTAATTTGAACTGTCAATTCTTCAAGATATTCCAAGCGGTTATCATAAAAATTTCTGACTTCTTTCAGAAAATCCGGTCGTTTAATGGCACCTTGTTTTGAAATTTTCATTGGGTGACATTAAAAAAGGAGATTTTATGGGAAAATGTGGAAAACTCTTTTGAATATATTAGTAAACATTTTCCAAAAAATTATATTTGCGAAAATGATCTTTTTTGATTTGCGTTATTAGTAAAAGGATACGTTACGTACTTGGTTACGAGTCAGAAAATTTATTTTCACTACGTCTATGTTGTTTGTTTAATGACGCAAGTTGTTTTCATAGTAACAATAAAGAGAAATCGTTTAATAATAAAACTCCATTTGATTTACATTTCACTTTTACGCACGATTTGGATACTTTTACAAACTATTATAATAATGGCATCCTTCACACACAATAATGTATTAATGTTTATTTTTTTAAATTATTTGTCGGCTTTCATAACTGAATTATATTACACCTTTTTCGGTTAGTTATGCGCATGGGAAAGTTTCGGGCACATATTTAGTTATTCGCCAAAAGTTCTGGCATTTTTTGACGTATAACATGGCGGAAATTGATACATGCGTACAAAAAAAAATTGAAAACTATGAAACAATGAAAAAAAAACTATGAAAAGGTCATACCTATTCTCATTTCATCACATTTGTCCCGCTTTGTCTCAATGAAAATGTGGTCACTTTATATCCGAGATATGGGGACTTTCAAAATAACGGCCTAGGCGAATTTTTGAAAACTATCAAGGTCAAACGTTCTAGAATTGAAAGTTAGCGTTAACTGTTATCCTAATTTTGGAAGAAAAAATGGCAGTGGCCACTTACCTTTACCTATTTCCAGATTATTTAAACGCTAAAGCAATACATTGGATGAGACGGATGGAGGGGTAATGGTTACCCATGTGGTTTACAAAAAAAACGATAAAGAAAATTTGAATGATCTACGCGGGCCGCATAAATCGGCGCGGGCCGCATGAAGCCCGCGGGCCGCCATTTGCCCAGGGCTGCTGCAGTAATCTGAGTGTTATGTTTATCACTCTTACAATGTTCTGTTATTGCTGCTTTGACACTATTAGCAATTCTGAATTGTGAGCAAAATGTTCAGTTTGGAAATGCATAAAATCACAGTTTTAATTATTTATTTTTACAATATTATGCAAAGCAGTACAAGCAGAGAATACGCGTTCGACACTTGCGTTTGAAATTGGCACCGTGACAAGTGCCAGTCGGAATTTTGAGACATTTTCAAAACGTTTACAGCCAGCTACGTCACAATCATTAAGTTTTTCATTTAATTCCGAAATATTAGTAACGAGAAAATATACTAGATGTCGCTAAGTCACCAGGTCAACATTTATATAATTATGATTGGCTAGCTTGAGTTATCCCAAGGCATATATTCTTAAACCTTTATTTTTCAATAAAAAATTAATAAAAATACATAAAAAATATAAAAAATAATACAAAAATCCCTAAAAATACCCCTAAAAATATAAAACCCCTAAAAAAATCCCATCCCACTTATTTACCCCCTAAATTTGGTGGGAAAACCCCTAAGTTGGGAACCCTGGGCAAGGACCGTTGGTTTAACTCTGGTTAGGTTAGAGTTGTTGGGGTTTATTATCATTTTAAAGAATTTTTATATACCCCCTTCAAATGTATTTTCCTAAGCCTTTGTGTTTTTCCCCCTATGCGCATGCGCAAAATGCATACAGTGGGTTGCCTATACATGTGATTTCAAGTGATTGGTTATAGCACATTTTAACCGAAATTTGCAATTGGAGCTTTCGATTTTAATTTTGGTTTTTTATTTCTTCCCCAGTTTAACTAATCACAATTCATAAATATTTTTTTAATTAAGATTGGTTACCCTGATCCAACAAAAATTACCTAAAACAAAACTTGATTATTTAAACCAGATTCTGATAATTAAAAACCAAAGTTTAAATCAAATTTCACTAATTTTCATTAAATTGACCAAAAACGCTAATAATTTGCACACAAAAAATGTTTTTAAATCTATACGAAACTCAGTTGCTTTTGATTATTTAATGTTGGTGGAAGTGCGTTGTTTGTGCGCATGTTGTGACGTATCAATACTGAGAGAGTTCTCTAGCCATTTTGTTAGTGCAACTTCAGCGATAAATGCGAACGCGAGCGGTTTAAAGTGCGAGAAAGTTGGTGCAGATTGTTTACAACGTTTTCGTAAGTTATTTTGCAACAATTTTAATAAACTAAGTTAATTGTTTGGGTCTAAATCAACCTGGAAAGAGCATTTTGTTTTAACTTTTGGCCACACCCCGACCCAAATGTTTATTTCCACAGCACTCATTTACACATTAAACAAACTTTTTCAATCATGACTGTTGTAATTATTTAGCTTTAAATCTGCAAATGGAAAATAGTTAATTTGTTCAATATTTTTAAACACAAATCTTATAAATCAAGCCAGTAAGTCAATATTTAAATGTCAATTATTGCCCTTTAAACCATCACTCTAATCTTAAATCCAAATAACTTTGCAGCTTGTTTTTTTTTAAATGAAATTTATAAATTCGAAATTTTTTTTTCTTCCTGAAATTTGTAAACGCATTGCGGTTTTATATTGACCCAAATACTTTCTTCCCTCTCCGATTATCGATTTGTTTTTAAACATTCGCCTGGTCGACTGTACGGTGAGTTCACTGCTTCTCCTACGGTTATTATGTCATCGCTATAATTATCGGTTTTAATTGACTCAATTTGAGCTTGTCGAGATAAGATAATTCGCTGGGAATCGTATGGCATACGCCCTGTGTGGGTTTAATCTCTACTTTGGAAGTTTGGGCTTTGCTCCACAGTTTATTTTTAATCCAATTGGAAATTTATTCCATCACTTTGTGGATGGGGAGCGGTCAAATTTTTGATACATTCTGAAATGTTTTGTATGTTTTTGTTAGCCCACATTCCATTAAAAAGAATTTAAAATAAATGTTTCCGGACGTAGCCTTTAATTTCTATATTTGATAATGGCATGTTAATAATCTACAGGCAATGTAGAGATTTTTCACCTTTGTCATTGCAAGTTCTCTGGTTCAAGGTACAATTAGGGATACTAGTTTTTTTTCGGTACTTACGTATTAACGCCACCACCGCTACATTTTTAAATGCCGCCAATCTACACCTAAAATTTTTAAGATAAATTATAAAATAAAACATTTTATTTAAAATCAAAACATTTATAAAACTCAAAATACTTTATTTTTCAATCCCGGTTAGATTAGGTTCAAAATTTACTACAAATGTTCGGATTAGTTGAAATTTAGAAAAAAATAGTCAAAATTTACTAAAAACGTTTGGATTAGTTGAAATAGAAAAAAAAACGCGTAAAAAATAGTCAAAATTGACTAAAAAATTGTCAAAATTTACTAAAAATGTTTGGATTTAGTTGAAAGAGAGAAAAAAATAGTCAAAATTTACTAAAATATAGTCCAAATTTACTAAAAACTAGTCAAAATTGACTAGAAAGTAGTCAAAATTAACTAAAAAATATTCAAAATTGACTAGAAAATAGTCAAAATTGACTAAAAAAATTGTCAAAATTTACTAAAAAATAGTCAAATTTGATAAAAAAAAATCCCAAAATTGACTAAAAAATAGTAAAAATTGTTTAAAAAATAATCAAAATTGACTAAAAAATAGTTAAAATTGATTCAAAAATGGTGAAGTCAATCAAAAACTTATCAAAATATCATCATACTATTTTATTTCTCAAGAACCGTGTCAAAAACAAGTCAAAATTGGATAGAATATAGTCAAAATTAACTAAAAAATAGTCAAAATTGACTAAAAAATTGACAAAATTTGCCAAAAAATAGTCAAAATTTAGTAAGAAGAGTCAAAATCTATTAAAAAATAGTTAAAATTGACTAAAAAAATAGGCAAAATCGACTAAAAAATAGTCAAATTTGATTAAAAAATAGTCAAGATTGACTAAAAAATATTCAAAATTTACTAAATTAGGTTTTTCCCGGTTAGATTAGGACAGATAAATCAAGACAAACTCTCGAACCAATATATAGCGGTGGTGGCGTTAATACGTAAGTACCGTTTTTCCGAAAGTAAAGAACTAATGTCAAATTTTCTGAATTAAAGTTTTTCCGAGGGTCTTGCGTTTTTTCGAGGATTTTTTCGAAGGATTTTCGAAAAAAAAAACCTTTGCAGTCAGGTTTCAAATCTAAAATCCAACCGTTTTGGTTTCGCGTAATGCATTTTTTTTTGGGAAAATTCTTTAGTTCTGCAAGGCTCGATACAAAATGCCAGCAGTAGTTTTTAAAAAAATCAGGAGGAATTTTCCATGTGATCCAATATGGAGAATTTCAAATGTGGTCCAAAATCCTTCTTCTTCTGTTGCCTTAAGGGGCTTGTACACGAGCAACAAAGAATGCCCATTGCCGGGCAATGTTTCTGAAATGATGGCCCGGCAATGTTAGTGGACAATGTGTTGAAGACATATTGCTAGGCAATGTGTAGCCCAGTATGTCTCAGCAATATTGTGACAACAGTATTGCCCGAGACTTCGTGTTCAGCAATTAGGTCTACAGCAGGGGTTCCCAAAGTTTTTCTTAGGCGGGTCGATTTAACCATTTGCACTCCAGCCTAATAAGCAATAGTAGGAACCAGTAACTCCAGAGCTATATTAGTAAAAAGTTCATGCATCAATGTTTAAGATAAATGCGGTTGCTACAATTAAACAAACCAATTTATTGTTACATATATTGCAATAAAGCATATTATGGCTTATATTTAAGGCTAAAAGAACAAACTTAAGGCTAAAAGAACAAACTCAAGGCTAAAAGAACAAACTTAAGGCTTAAAATTTCTCAAAGTATGGTATCTTTGAAAGCAATCGCCCATATGCATTCGAGGTTTATCGGGACAAGTATCGCAAAATTCCACAGTTTCTCGTCTCTGCCCTCGTTCTTGCCTGTTGGAACAAACTACGCAATACCTTTTTTTGCCTTTACGCAAGATGTGAAGTCTTTTGTCAAGCCTTGCTTCTTGATTTGAGCTGGTTGGTCTTGATCGATCTTCTCGGAATTCCCCCACGAGTTGATCGACTAAGCGCTTGACAAACTTCAAATGGGACATGGGTTTTTCATTTTTGTTCTTTTTTACGCATTTATATAAAATATAAGAATTTATATCTTTTGACTCATATATTCAACCTATGTATAGAACAATCGATTTGGCCTGAAATACTTAAAAAAGCAGAAATAATACCAATTCACAAAGCGAATGATAAACACACTGTGTCAAATTATAGACCAATATCATTGATTTCAAATGTAGCCAAAATATTGGAGAAAATAATTTACAGCAGAATATATAGTTTCTCACAAGATCAATGCTTAATAAACACACAACAATTTGGATTTATAAAAAACAAGGGAACAAAAGACGCGTTAAAATATATTACGAATATGATTTACAATAATTTAGATAGAAGTAAGCCTATAATCGTCCCCTTTTTAGACCTGGCTAAAGCATTTGACACGGTTAATCATGAAATACTTTTAGATAAATTATACAACTACGGTATTAGAGGGAATGCAAATCAATTATTGAGGAGTTACTTAACTGACAGACAACAGTTAGTAAAAATACAAGAAACCAAAAGTGAAAACTGTAAAATCACTACTGGGGTACCCCAAGGTACCGTGTTAGGACCTCTGCTTTTTGTATTATATATTAACGACCTTCTGTGTAACCTGCCCAATGATACAATAGTATCCTATGCAGATGACACAGCAATAATATCCAGAGAAAATACTTGGCAAGCCACACAAGATAAAATGAATAATTATTTGTTACAAGTTAATAAATGGTTAGCATGGAACAAATTAACTTTAAATGTAGAAAAAACAGTATTTATGCCTTTCGGAAACTACAAAGATAGCATACCAAATTCATTAGAAATTAAGATATGTAATAATAGAATAAAAAGAGTTGAAAATTATAAATATTTAGGGATTATCTTTGATTCAAATGTAAAGTGGGATAAACACATAGAAAGTGTATTGAAAAAAAACAAGTATCTTACTTTTATATTCTCTAAACTGGCAAATATAATGCAAACCAAAACTTTGTTAACAATATACTATGCATTATTCAATAGTCTAATAAGTTATGGTATCATTGCCTGGGGAGGAGCATATAGAAATAACCTAAGAGCTCTACAAAGCTTGCAAAATAGAATACTTAAAATAATTTATAAAAACACCTTTGACGCAAATAACCGTCCATTAAATATAGAACAGTTATTCGCCTTCGAATCATTATTATATCATTACAAAGACTTGAAAAATGACTATAAAGAACAAAATATCAATACTAGAAAAAAAAGTTTACAAATACCAAAAATTACGAAAAAGATTAGTGAAAAAAACAGCTACATTGTAGCTATAAGACTATTTAACTTACTACCAAAGGAACTAAAAACAATTGAAAATAGTAATATTACAATAAAAAAAAAGTTTAAAAATTGGATCAAATCCAATATTTAACTGATTATTATTATTATTATAATTATTTTTATTATTATTATTATTAGGGGTTACTAAACTGTTGCTAGATGTTATTCTATATCAGGGATATTTTATTTTGTTTCTAAATATGAATTTTATTTTTATTTTTATCAGGGTTACTAATATTCTAATATTTAAATAGCTAAGTAAAAAAAAATCTAATTAATATGCTTATGCTGCTAACTGGTTTAGATGGATTAAGCGATGTGATAAATTTGTGACACTAGAATAGCAAAGACATACTACTAATATTTTATGTTTAATTATTTTGTAAGATTTTAGGTTAGATAGATTTAAGATTTTGTAACCGGACCTGCGCTCAGGCATTAAATTGCCTATGTAGGATTACTTTGTAATTAACTGGTTGAAATTAAATTAAAATACAGGACATCTCCATGTCCCAAAAAAATCATTTTCCTCCACCATTTGAGGGATTTTCTAAGAAAACAATAGGTTGATGCATACTGATCCGTGCGATCGACACCACCCATTGATTCCGTGTAGTTAACAACTACTTTAGGTTTTTCAACATTTTGTTGCTCACCACCTCTTAAAAATATTGTTTTTTGGATGAATCCAGCACTATCACTGGTGCTTACCAACGTCACGACTCTTTTATCCTTCCAGGACAATATCATTATTCTTCCTTTTTTGTAGGCAATCGATTTATTTTCACCAAATCTTATAAACATATCCAGTTTCTGAATCTGCTAAAACGTATATCCGTATTCCCCATTTAGTTGGCTTATTGGGATTGTATGTTATGAAACTAATTTTGCCTTTGAATTTGACAATAGATTCATCGACACATATATTTTGCCCTGGTATAAAATATTCTGCGAATTTTGCATTTAGATATTCCAAAAAATTACTGACCTCTATATCTCTCCTTTGCTGATCTACGGTTTTCAAATGCAGCATCCAGAACAATTGATGGAATCTTCTTCTAGTGAACACATTTGAAAAGAAAGGTATTTTTGTATTGTCACTTGTTGACTAGTAATCTTGCAAATTTAGCAAAACGATGGTACCCAAGATTACCCAAGATTGACATTCAAGATTACTCCGATAAAGGCCCAATATTCCTCCGTATTAGTGTCGCGCCATGAATGCCATATTGAATTTTGACTCAGAGTTTCTGTTCGTAATTTGTTGGTGTCGTATATATTCGTATCTGAAACAATTTCGTCCACCAACTCCTCTGTAAAATACAGCTTGAAAAATTCTACAGGTTCATCAATATTGAATATTTGTGGCCCTGGAACTTTATTTACCGTTGAAAAGTTTATTCTTGGCAAGGGAATATCACTTCCCGTAATATCACTCCATGTATTGGTGTCTGCCGGTGGTGCATCTTCTTCCTCTGAATCCGATTCAATAATTTGAATTCTTCTTTTTTTTTCTCACTATTATAACGTCACTATCGTCACTATCTGTCCCAAAGTCATCACCTATAGTGTATAGTAATATTTCACTCAAATCATCTCCATGCAACACAAAATCTAGTTCGTCTTCCACATTACTTATTTCACAACTATCGTCAAAATTTTCGCCTTCCATCTTCACTACACGAGGGGTTATAACGTAATAATTATAACAAAATGAAACAAAATAAAACACTTACAATTGTATAAACATAAAATGCAGATCACACACATTGGAACGCAACCGTAAACACTTTTGATTATCTGAGACTTAAGAGCGATGACAACGGATTTATTCCTAACATACGAAATGTCGCAAATGCGGCGACAACCGGGTTAACAAGGATTAATATTACCGATTTTTTTGATAGACAGAAAAAAACGGAATACAAATAAAACGATAACCACGATTGTTTTTTTACAAACTAGTACTATTAATTAACACTTAACACACAACACAAATAATGTGACTATAAAAACTTGTAATAAATTTATTCATTTGTATTGTGCAACTTGTGTATTTATTTTATTTTAATGATGTCATTAAACTTTGCTTGTATGTCCGTCGAATGTATTCTTAATAGCGATTATAAATGATTATCACTTAATTTTGATCTTAATTAACTAATTTATAGTCATAATTGATAAAGTTTTTTCGCAAATATATGTGTTCCCAAATAATGAAAACATTTGTTGAGCATGTTTTCGTATTTTCGGATAATTCACGCATGATAATCCTTTATAGGAAACAATTAAGGAATTGTTCCGATAAGAATTCTTAGCATCGATATTTTCCTGTAATTTTATCATTTCAAATTGCATATCTTAAATGATTAGCAGTTCTGTCTATTTGAGACTACTATATTATATTTCTGTACAAATGTATAATAACTAAAATAATTTTTAAATATAAACTAAATGCTGTATTAATAAAAACGCTTTCGGTTAATGCTCTGTAAGAATTTTTTAGAAATATTAAAATATTTTATTGTATCTTATTTGTAATATTTATTATTTATTTACTATTACAATTACTATTTACTTACTTATTAAAAAAAATATATATCGTGTCGATATCGCGGGCCGAATTCACGGGCTTTGCGGGCCACATTTGGCCCGCGGGCCGAACTTTGGGAACCCCTGTTCTACAGTGAAGAAATACTTGTTAGTACATATATACATAGTATGGGGGTGGGGGGCGGTCTATGGGGCTCAAGCCTTAATTCTTCTTCTTTTTGACGCAACAGCTACTGGGACCTAGGTCTCCTCCCTTTACGTATACTTGTGTTTGGTGTCGAGGTTTTAGACATAAGCGTAGGGGCCCCCTACGCTTATGTCTAAGACCTATTTGACGTTAGACCCCTTACGTTTTTAAACGTGGGCGGCAAGCCACATTTGAGGGTTATTATGAGGTTTGAGTATTCTCGGCAATTTGCTGTGTTGGCTTTGCCAGAGTCATGCATAAGAGGACGGTGGCTTATTACAATACGTGTCCCGGGATACAACCGATAGCGCCTTACATGCGCTGTGCCGCCCATAAACTAAACCTAGCTGTGGTGAAGGCATGCAGCTTGCCTAGTGTTCGCAATATGATGGCAATAGTAAATAATATTACCAGTTTTGTACGAGAGTCAGCAAAAAAGATTGGAACTTTTCAAACAAGCCATCGTTAAAAAACACCCACAGACGAAAAGATTCAAGTTGCAAAGGCTTTGTGATACACGCTGGGTTGAAAGGCTTGATGCGCTCTTTCAATTCAAAGAGTTCTATCACCCTATCGCACAGTTCCTTGAAGAAATCGACAGAACTTCTCCATCATTGAAAATTTTCTGGCTGCTATTCAACGCTGCTAGACAAGACGCTCTTTCGCTGCTAGATAAGACAAAGTCGAATTTGTCTTGTCTTAACGGTAACCGCCGCAGTATTTGAAATCACTGTTTCGCTTTCACAGTAACTGCAGGCTGTTGCATTAGATCTTAAACTTTGTTATGAGATGGTAGAAAGTGTAGTAAGAACGAGACGAGTCGCTTTTCGAGAGCAGATCACTCTTTGACGTTCTTCCTTCTACCAAGTCGTAAACACAAAAAATCTGACCTCGATAGTAGCAGTTTGCAGCTGCATGCGTTTACAGTGACGATTTACCTCATCCTCTCTCGTTATCGGGAGAAAAATCTCTTTGGAAGGAGCTATGGAGTGGTAGACAACATCTCCCACAAACAGCAGTTGAAGCGCCAAGAGACAAATGAGTTTTTTCCAAATATAATTTTTTTTTTACAAATTCTGGCTACATTACCAGTAACCACTTGTAGTGGGGAGCGCAGCTTCTCTTCGCTTAAACCAATAAAATCGTACCTTCGTACGACAATAAGTTAACCAGTTTGGCTTCCATATATATTCACCGAGATATCTATGCTAATCTACAACCTAACAAAGTCATTGAGTAATTTGCGAAAAAGTATCCGAGGAGACTTATTATGTGCTAAGCAAAATAAAATGTGTTTTTTAGTGTTTTCTTTGCTAGTCTTTACTTTACCTGCCCTCAGCGGGGTCAAGGCAATTCACTCCGTACATAAGCGCGCTTATCGCCACCCGTGACCAAAAAGACAACTTCGTCTCCAATAATAGTGTATTAAAACAGCAGGCAAAAACAAAAAAAATTTTTTAAAAAAATTAATAAAATATGCAATATTTAGCAGCAAAAAAATTTGCAAAATAAGGCAGGTCATATCTCGCGAACGGAAGCGGCGAGGAAAATACAATCAGTATTATTTATTTATTTAGATAGTTTACGCCCACATTGGAGCACTTAAATCAAACCCAAATACTGTTAACTTATGTTAACATAGAATTAACTGAAGATTTAGCTTGCATCATCTTCCTTTTCCATTACCTCTTCATTCTGGCTGACCTGGCTGCCCTTTCTTCCTCAGATATGACATGTTGTTTCCTTTGTATAGCTTTTAATGAAAATCTTATTTGTTTATTCTTGAGAATCGTTTTTCTTCTCTATTTTCAATTTGTATCATTGTAATATTCAACTCTTCTAAATCACTCTGAACTTCTTTCAACCAATTATTTTTAGTTTTACTTTGCCAAAAGTAATTAATTTGTTGTTTTAAATATACAATTAGTACATTTGCAACTAGCAGAGAAAACACTTTCAGACACACTTTAAAATTTTCCATTCACTTGATAAATAATGATTCTCAGGAAATACATTTTCTCGCATTTTCTGAAGATTTCGCTATGTCATAACCTTTGAACGGCTTACCACAGAGACTTCTAGTTTTCACCAATCGATTCAGCGTCCTAAAATTAGTCGGAAACGTATATAATATTCCCTAGGAAGCTTTCAGTTAAGAAATACCATCGACACGGGGAGTCTAGACCGCGGAAACGACGAAATGCGAGAAAATCGATTTTGCTAAAATGGTTATATTTTTAGTTACACCAAAATTTAAAAACGTTTCTGAAAGCATTTTTGCTGCTGATTACAAATATGAAAATTATATGTCACTAGCTCTTTTCGTTCACTATCGCCTGCTAAAATTGAGGAAAATTTATAGAAATTTCCGTGCTCGAGTAGAGATCTTGGAAAGTAATGAATTTCCCGCAGATAATCTGAATGTGTTAATAGGAAAATGATCTGCTGAAAAGGATGCCGTAATCTTATCGACTTAGCAAATCGAGAACTGTAAAATTTCAGTTTAAAATTTCCCGACGAATTTTTTAATCTTTTTGAACAATTTACACATCGATTTGTTTGTCTTGTCGAGTAGTTTCTGTGTGCCGAAAATTATATTTTTGCTGTTTACCGTTCTTGAGAAAATTGAAAAAACTTAAAAAGCACATTTTTTTCGACCGAAATGATGGAATTTTTTCTTGTCGAATTTTTTGGAAATTTCATTCGTGATTTTTTTTTTGCTTACCCGAAGGAAATCGAAGTGCTGAAAACGATTTTCGCTCGAGTTTATTTCGCTCTAATATTACAAAAATGACCTAAAAGTTTCTGAAAAAATCGCCAAAAAATCTATCGTTTTGATCAGGAAAAAAGTTGCATTTTCGGTTCTCTGCCATCCTCTCGGAAACAACAAATCAAAGCGAAATCATTTTCATTTGAAACGACGACAAAAAGGGAAAATCAATGTTTGGAAAGATTCAATTTTTTTATTGCGAAATTCTGAATTCAAATTTTTTCAAATACATGTCAATAGATACATAAATGCTGAATAATGACGTAAATGGCCATAAAGTTCTTAAAAGTGTCACCTTTGGAGCTAGTGCTGTAGCGTTCGGAGCGAATACGGGCCCTATTGCCGGCAACACGGATATATTGCCGTTCCATACACACGTATTGCCGGAAATGTTGCTAAATATTGAGCTATGTTGCCCAGCCATTATTGCCGGCCATACATTGCCGTTAAAATATTGCTCGTGTACAAGCCCCTTTACACCTATGTGCGTTGACGAATTATCATTTATTGAATAATTGTTAATGTTTTGTTTATTGCTGCTTGGCACATGTCACCAAACTTTATGATTCCGGTCCAGTTCCTGATAATCTTAAGCCATGATAGCTATTTAGTCCGATGCCCCTTCTGCCTTCTATCTTTCCTTCGAGTATGAGCTGGGGAAATCGATATTTTGACCCCCTTAGTAAGTGACCCAGATACCGGATCTTGCGCTGCTTTATGGTTTTGAATAGTAATATGTCCACTCCTGCTCTTCTAAGCACCTCCTCGTTGGTAATGTGGTCCACCCATGGAATACGGAGCAATCCTCTGAGTGTTCAGATCTCTAACGTCTCGATGTTGTAAAGGGGGGACATCAAAGTAAAATTTAAAAAAAATCGTTTTTTTTTTTATTCGCTTAAAAGTTGCTTTAGGGTTTTAAAAATAACATATCAAAAGATGTAATGCGGCAAAAATGTCTAAATGCCCAAATTTTCCATTCTGCCGCAACGCCTCTCAGGTATGCGCCGAGCGCATTTTGTGATCCCGGGGCGCGCTGTAATTTTCGAGTACGGGAGCAGGTATAACGGTAGTCGATGGGGAGAGACCTGCCCTCCGAAAAGTCAATAGTATATAAGAGTGTCTATAGGAGTCACTATATGTACTATACATTCCAAGAATAGGTGTGTAGCGTCAGTTTGTGGCGTCAGAAATTGTGAATCAGTTGAACAAATGAAGAAAGCTATAAGGGCCACATTGCTTCACAAAATATCTACGAATGACTATCCGAAACACGACGATTGCCCGATTGAAGAAAATTCATGGTGCTCGTGGCAAAGGGCGAAATCTTCGGACACTTTGGATGCTTATACGCACAAAGCAGCAATGTGTGATGAAGTCTATGAAGCTATTCAGCCAGTTTATCAACAACTCACTACAGATGATCTTCTCACTCGCTGCATCGGGGGTTTCACACAAAACAGCAATGAAAGCTTCAACTCGACAGTGTGGGCGCTGGCTCCAAAAACTACTCATTCCGTCAAAGCAGTCCTCGATATTGCTACAAACATCGCTTCGTGTGTTTTTAATGACGCGTTAATATCAATTCTATGTATAATCCAGGTCATGGACATGAAAATTGGGTTAAAAAGTCACCAACTATGCATCGACCTGAATGAGAAACGCATACAGAAAGCGGAGAGATCATTGAGTATCGGCGTAAAACAAGCCCGTATCGATTTAAAAGCAATCCGGAATAGCAAAAAAGAGGAGATAGATTTAGAAGGCCAGTTGTATGGTGCAGGCATCGCAGATTAGAGAGGTAAAAAATATAATATGTAAAATATGATTTTACAGTACTTAAGGGGGGACATCACAGTAAAATTTAGAAAAAAACGATTTTTTTTTCGCTTAAAAGTTGCTTTAGGGTTTTAAAAATAACATACCAAAAGATGGAATGCGGCAAAAATGTCTAAATGCCCAAATTTTCCATTCTGCCCCAACGCCTCCCAGGCATCGCAGATTATACTTAAAACTTTAAACGCGTTTTTCTCGAAACCAGTTTTTCTTAGCTGGGCGGACTCATTGCTCGGGCAAATCTTCACCGATCGATCTGAAATTTCGGTAGTATATTCCAAAAACCTATCTCTATCGAGCCACGTAGGATTTTTTTTTATTCTACTTGTTTTTATGAATAATTTAATGACTTTTTTTTGTTAAATTTTCAACTTTTTTTTAAAACGTGCACCATTTTGCCAAAAATCAATATATCGAAATAATCCTACGTGGCTCCATAGCTGTTGATATATAGAAACTAAAAAAACGTAGATTTTTTGTTCCAGGTCAAAAATTAAGGAGTCGAGATGTCCGCCCATGGACCTCCTTCAAAAAATAGGCGTCTCCGGACAAGTGCCACACAGCTGACATTTTGTGTCAAAAAAATTTGAAAATAATATATTTTGTAGTTTTTTAATAATACTATTAAACTTACTTTACCGTTTTTCAATTGATCTTTTCATTATGAAAATAAAAATCCCGAATATATACCTCCTTTACCGCGCTCTACTGTGATGTCCCCCCTTAATGGATGCAACTTTTATCGTCCAGGTTTCTGCTTCATACAATAGGACTGGACAAACAAACGTAGCATTTGACTATTCTGTGGTGGATTTCTAAATACAGGTTTTTATCGCATAGCAAGGGACGCAGTTTATAAATTTTGTTCTCAAATTAGGTTCAACATTCAATATGTTTCGATGTTTTTCGAAAGGTCGGTGTCTAATGAAATTTCAATGAAATTATCAACTTCTTGTTCACTAAGGATTAAAGATTCTTTCGACAGAAATTGAAAAGGAAGACAAATGGATCTTTAATCCGCATATTATTTGAAGGAATAACTGGAAAGTAGTCTTTAAAACTATTTATTAGTTACGAAAGATGTTCTTGAGTTGAAACTGATACTAATCGAAATCAATTTTGAAACGTTTCCTTTTGAAAGCCATAGTGTATTACAAAACAAAAGAAGCTGTTTATGATAACTTCCCATTTCCTTGCATAATTCGGTAAAAAGTCTATAAAAAGGGCTATTTAAGACGAGATTTTATGTAGTTTGACACAAACTTGACACATTCTTCCATGTTTCTTCCAAGTCATGTGCGTTTTACCGTCAACGCTTGTCTATGGATACTAAAGTGCACCCATACATAATAGCACAAGCATGCCTTTATGCCTGCCTGCCATTGCATGTGCGGTAGCCTTTTACAAAACCATACAAATTTTGTATGGTGTCTTCGTCAATATATCTGATAAAACATATTAGATTTGCAATATACTCTATATCTGTGCTTTCATCTACTTACAAGGAAAACACTTGCTTTTTTACCTTAGCTATTATTACCGGTCCAGACGCTCCGTTTTGCACAACATTTAGTCTGCACAGTTCAAAACGTTGCAGATAAAACGTTGCGTGTAGATAGGAAAACTGCGCGGAGACGGTATAGTTGCAGCGATAACTGAGCTAAAAAGCATAGATATCCATGAACTGTGCAGACAAGTCGGCGCATGTAGACGGTAGCTCCGTTTTCCGATTCATTTTGTTCAAAAATGACCAGACTAGTACCTCCTCCATGACGATTTCACTAAAACTGTGCGAAATATACGGATATATCTGCACCGTGTAGACGCTCTACAAATTGCAACGTTTTCATTCCGTCTTAAGTCTGCGCAGACAAAAGGTTGTACAGAACGGAGCGTCTGGACCAGCCTTTAGTTCTTCATTTAGATGTTTCGCGCAATCATCAATTCTCAGTTTAACTGTATTATTTCATAATGGTATCGCCGAAAATAAACTTTTTGCATAAATTAATTGCGACAATTTTTAAAGCGGGAAGTATTCATTTTTCTCCAGCACTATGAGATACCCAGTCTCGGCTTATGTAGTTATGTTAATTTGGAAATTTCAAAAGCTGTTTAGCAGAAATAAATTACCTTTTCTTATCAGCAAAAAGTTGTTTTTTTTTGTTTGTACAATTTTTTTTTTCGCGACCGGGCAAAATTTTTCTGCGGCGCGGAGCCAGGTCGCGACCCACACTTGCGAAACGCTGGTATGGAATGTTTTTTGCAAATAATAAAAAAAAATCCACCTTATCTCATATACAACTATATATTTTTGAACGCGCGCTTCTTGAAAGAGCCATTGTATTTTGGAGGCTAGATCCCTAATAACTTTTTTAAAATATCTTTTGAATGGAATGTGGGCAAACAAAACTATCTGTGGTCAAACGTATCCCATTTTAATTTAATTTTTTCAGTTTTAGCGGTCTATCTCCATGCAGCTGCCTTTGGACTTTGTTTTTGTCTTATTAGTAATATGAAAAATTATCATATTTCTAATATTTATCTTTACTATTTATCTAGACTATACAACTTCAAATAATTGACTCCACATATTTAATCAAGTCATGTTATACTATTTATATTAAAACTAATCTAATCTTCAGCTTATTATAATATGTAGCGTGTTTTAATATTCATCTCTGCTTATTTGGTATTACCATTATTATTATTACTATTATTACTATTATTATAGAAAATGTAAATTAGTTTGAACAGAAATAGTAATAATAATTAGTGACCTACCGAAGGTTCAGTTTCGGTTTCGGCAAGTTTCGGAAAAAAAAATCTAGTTTCGGCATCAGTTTCGGTTCGAAATCTGCCGAACCTTCGGTCGCACCGAAATCGTGAGACGTTCGGCCGACTGTGTCATCCGCCGTCATCAGCTGATTTCGCCGGCCGGTCTGGCGTGATTGTTGTTGTGAGTTTATGTGTTATTTTCCATGCATAGTGTGATTAGATATCGGACGGGTAGTACATAGTGGCGGCAAATTTACAAATTGAAAAACGAAACGCCTGTAAGTAACACCTATAACGCCTATGACAACTTACACTACATTATATTGTTTTAGGCAAAAATGTCTAACAGAAACCCGAAACAGAGAAAGAAAAACATCCGTTTTGGCAGTTTTTTGAAAAAAACCGATGCATCTAAAGCTGTATGCAAAATTTGTAAAATATCATATTCATTAGGAAGTCACGAACCGAGAAAAAACAAACATTGCATGGATTAAAGCAACATCTATCAAAGTTTCATAATGTAGAATATAGGCAGGTCTTAAGACGACAGTCCGAAATAAACGATGGATGCTAAATTAAAGCGAACGCGTTCAAATATCAAATGGAGGTATTGAGTACTAACCAACCGAATCTTGTTCAGTTAACGATTCCTAGTTTGACCTCGACACCTAAACTTGTACAATGGGCTGATGATAATGAAATTGCAAGGATTGACAAAGCAATAATGGACCTCATAATTGTGGACATGCTTCCGTATACTTTAGTGCGGCGTTTCTCAAAGTGGGCGATATCGCCCCCCAGTGGGCGATGACGTCGTTTTGGGGGTCGCTAGGTGGCCAGGGGGCGATATGGGGGGCGGTAGGTGGCCAGCGCGGCGGTAGGTATCACGAGCTATACAATGTATTTGTGTTAATTTAAAACAAACAAATACGTTCAACAAAATTGTTCCGTGTTCAGTATTATTCAACTGGCCACAAAAATTAATTAATTATAACAAAAAAATATTATATAATTTTATTTCTGTAAAAATTATAATGCCTTCACTTTCTATTCACGATTTTTTCTTTGTACAGAATGCATTTATTATGAATCTAATTTGGTTCTCAGATCTAAACTTACAATTTATTTTGAATTTTGATGTTACAAGAAATTGCGGCTTGTCCTCACTAGCGCGTGTATTCTTGATATATACTCAAACTTCCCTAAGTCGAATTGCCATAGTTCATGAAAAAAAAGGTCAAGTGCGAGTTGTGACTCGCGCACCGAGGGTTCCGTACAAACTTGTAAGAAAGGCATCTTTAGGGGGACCTAACTGTACGCAACCCATATGCTTCTGGTGCCTGACAATACCACGCAACACATTAGTGTATTTTCATAAGTTTCTAATAGTAAATTCGCATTTTTATTCTAATTAAACTACATATTTACGGTTTTCAGACTGTTCCCTTTACATGTGCTGTAAGATACGGGAAGTACCCTATAGGTTTTGATTCCCGTGTGAAATCGCAAAATATACGACATAAACGGTCATATCTTTTGATCGCGTTGACTTACAAGTTTGATTTTTTCACAGCTGAAAGAGACCGCAGACCCCCCGAGCATTTAATACAAATTTCAACTTGTTACCTCCACTCGTTCCTGAGAAAAATGGTCTTGACAGACAGACAGACGGGCGGACGGACAGACAGACATACGGACAACAAAGTGATCCTATAAGGGTTCCGTTTTCGGTACGGAACCCTAAAAATTCGAGTTATAGAAAATTGGAGTTATAGAAATACATAACTATAAAATGAGTAAAATACTCATAAAATACACAATTTATTCAAAATAAATACATATGTATATATTTATAAACAAAAGACATAAGAGAAATATGTATACATTCTTAATATGATATAATAGACCTTTTTACGGTTAGTTAAGCGCATGCGCATCCGCCAAGTTAGAAAGGCGGGAATATGAAAATTTCGGGCAAATAATAAGGTCATACGTCAAAAAGTTCGGGCAAAATATGACGAAAATTGACACATGTGCAAAAAAAAATTATAAATAATTAAAAATAATTTTAATTAATATATTATTTTTTTAAAAGGTCAGTAATTTTTAATTGTTTTCTATAATATATAGCACCTTGTGGGTGATTTTCGACTATATCGTCTCTTTTCGGATTATCGATTCTCGGGAGAATAATATCCTGTCGTAATCTTCCTAAAGCACACCCGCTGGTAAATTCTTAGTTTTGCTTTATTTGAGTTTTTGGTGATCATGAAATATGAAAAATAAAATGTTTCGTAATCTGCCCGAAGATTACACTATCGACGGTTTTAGATGAAGCATGTGAAGGGGCAGAGGCTAAGGTGGTTCGGGCACATCATGCGAATGAAGGACGACCGAACCCCAAAAGCTCTGATCCTATGGTTGCCTGCTGAAAAGAGATCGAGAGGCAGACCACGAATACGATGGAGAGACGACGTTATTAAAGACTTGAAAGTACTCAAGGTGCGGCAATGGCCCCACACAGTACAGGACAGAGGGATATGGAGGGACGTTGTAAAGCAGGCCAAGGCCCATAGAGGGCTGTAGCGCCAAGGAAGAAGAAGACTATCGACGGTTTATGGTAGGCAATATCCGGCATCATACGTTTTGGAAAATACGCGGCGGTTAAAAAATTGGAGTATAAATTATTTTGTATGTAAAATTTTACCATTGTACAATTTTTGACGACGAGTTATGGAAAAATTTGAGTTGATGAAAATTCGAGTTATGAAAATTAATTTATATGTAAAATCTTATCTAAACGTATCGATTTCTAAAAATATTCGAGTTATAGAAAAATTAAAGTTTCAGAAGTTCGAGTTATGGAAGTTTGACTGTATATAAATTTTACTTTCAACATTGCATGATTTCTAGTGAGTTTTTAAGTATTTTCGTTGTTTTGTAATAAAAATTTCGATAGAACTGAAAAATTTTCAGTATCCTATAAAATACTTGGTAAGTCAAAATACTTTTACTCTAGGAAGAGGAAAAAAGCTTCTTTCAATTGAATTTCAAATTATTGCACCAAAGATGCCACTATACAGCAGATTTGGGGGGCGCTATTAACTTTAGCATATCAAAGGTGGGCGATGAGACAAATAAGTTTGAGAAACACCGCTTTAGTGGAAGGCGAAGCCTTCCGCCGAATCAATTTCACTGATCCCCACGCGGTCCACAAATATCGCATGAAATCTGAAAAATATTGCCGATGCCGCAAACACATGAGAAAGTGAAGTCTAAAGTAAAAAAGTTGATGGCGAGTGGGTCAGTGCGACCACTGATATCTGGCCAATGCGTGTAAAACATGTTCACTTCTTAGCTTTACAGCTCATTTTATCGTAAACGAACAACGCCTAAATGTTGTATTGGGTGCATGCCTGCTGGAACAAGACTATACCAGTAATTACATTGAGCAAAAGTTTACAGAGATGGTGAATGAATGGAGTTTAAACGGCAAGATTTTTTTTGGTCTTACGTGACAATTAGGGCATCCAAACCGGTTAAAACCGAACCCGGTTAACCGGGGTTTCTGTTAAAATTTAGGAAACCGTAAAACCGTTTTTTTTCGAAAAACCGAAAGTCGGTTTTTATTTATTTAATTTTTTCCATCAAGTGGAAAATAATTTTATTTTTCTATTGTTATTCATGAAGTACTATATTGTGGATTTATTTGTACTCAAATAAAATATAAGAGCAGTAAATATGTAGTCAAATAAAGGTTCACGGACTTAGAGTGCGCATAATCTTGATCCTAAAGATATATAAATACTTGTACTCCATTCTTACATTTTAGTCTAGTTTCGTACTTTGATAAATAAATATATGAGCCGTTTATTTTGAAAGTGGCCTAAGTCCATTTTTCAAAAATATTGAGTTAGTTACCTTAATAGTTAGATTTTTACTTGATCTTTTGATTGTGAAGTAACTTATTCAGATTAGGTTTTTTAGGTTATTTCTGATTATTCAGTTACTAATATATTTAAAATCATTATGATTGTGTTATGAAAACACCAAAATTTGCTGGGTTAATGAAGTGATGAAAAATTTATTTTGAAAGTGAAGTCCCATTGTGGGAGTTTCAAACCGATATGGAAAATATGCAATTAAAGTTTATGTGATCTCGTAAGCTTTATATTTAATTATTAAAATAGCAGTTGAATTATCAAAGCGCAATTTATTATAAATACTTTAATTTCAAATATAAGTTTCGATTTGATAATGGATTCATATGGGTCTCCTGATATACCATTGTAATTTTCAGCAAATCGTTAATAATTTGTTTATAACAAATTAAATTACAAAAAAAAAACTGTGAGAATATGAATATATCAAAATATCCCAAGAGAAAACTTATGAATCTTCGAATATGAATTTCAATGTAAGAATTAAAAACTACAAAAAAATACGACACCACTCAAAAACCTCAAATACAAGGAATTATTGTATACCACCTTTGTACACCACATTGTATACCACGTGCACACAATAATTATTTTAAATCCCTCCCGCATACACAAACTGGAGAAGACTGAATAATAATCAATAAAACAATATTAATGTAAAAATTATTTAACTACTGTTATTTATCATTTTTGATTTTATAACATAAAAGTGTATACATTTCTTTTCATATACATATTCATATCTTTATTTCAAGGAAAATTTATTTTATGTATGAATGGACTTGTGCTTTCTTAAGAATTGGAAACGTGATTTCATTGATTTTGAAAGTGGCCCAAGTCCATTTAGAGCCATCAAAAACGTATTATTTCTTAAATAACATTAAATATTCTAATTGGGGTGATAAATTTGGCACCCTTAGAAACACCAAAACATTATTCTACTATGTTATCTGTTACCCGTATTTTTAAATTTTATCCAACGCAAACCCTTCAATATCTCGATTCGAAGACAAATGGAGTTAGGTCACTTTCAAAATAAACGGCTCATATATATACATTTATAGTTATCTCTTCGTAAAGAATTTATTGTAACAACAATATCTTTTTTATTCTTTACGTAAATATAATAAAATAATACAAATTCTTGTTTATTAATTAAATAATTACAAATGGTAAATAAATATTTATTTTATTAGGTTTACAACTGCACTATTTTTGAAATATGTTTTAAAACGTAAAACTCAATTTTTTTAATTTTTATACTTAAAACCGGTTTTAACCGGTTAACCGGTTTTTTACTTTACGAAAAACCGAAAACCGGTTTTTGAAATATCATCGGTGTTTTGGATGCCCTAGTGACAATGCAGCAAACATGGTTTGCGCCATGCGTGGTCTCTATGAATCTATAGGTTTTGTGGCACACACGCTGCAGTTGGTAATAAAGCAGGCACTATTTTTAGACGATAAGACCAAAGATTTATTAAAACAATGCAGAAAATTTCAACCACAGTGAGCAAGCAACCAGAAAATTGGCAGAATGTCAAAAACAATGCGGACTGCCAGACATGTTTTAGTACAAGATATTGATGTGAGGCCGAACAGCACATATTTGATGTTGCAAAGGCTCGTAGAGCAACAGAATGCAGTCAACTTGAAACTCTATTAATAAAAATTGATACTCTACTTTCTATTGAATGGGATACCATAAAGAACCTCACATTCGTTTTGAAATTCTTTTATGAGGCCACGATTGATTTATCATTTGATAACGCATGCATCTCAATAATAATACCTTTAATATCAGTATTAACTCGTAAACTGCTAGTTCGATCCGAAAACGAAGATAAGATAATGAGAGATATGAAAAAGTCGCTGTATGAGTCTTTGAACATCAAATTCTCTTTTATAAAAGGACACCCTACATTGATGGCTGCGACATTACTGGACCCAAGATTTAAATCGAAATATCTCAATTCCGATGAAGTGGATGTTGCAATGACAGAAATAATATCTTTTTTGGCGGAACATAACGACGACCCTGTACCATCAGGCAGCGGATAAATTTTCCCTCAGATTCTACAGAACTGATATTGCCAGCCTCCAACATACAGCAAGTAAAGGAAAGTCTTTGGGATACACACGATGACGATAATATTTCTAATAATATGGAGATAACTGGATCTGAAGATCAAAAAATTGTTTTGAAAAAAAAAAATTCAGTCTTACTTAGGGAAGCCATTATTGCAACGTAATGCAGATATATATTGTTTTTGGAACAGCAGTCCATATCCTATCCTGAGAAAAGCGATCTTAAAGTATCTTTCTGCTCCGCTCACTAGTGTTCCAAGCGAGCAGCTTTTTAGTGCCGCTGGACAAATATACGCAGATCAGAAAACGTAGAGAAACTGCTTTTTTTAGCGTACAACATTAGACTTTTTAATTATGAATACTCAAGGTTTTTAATTTGTGTTCTTATTTTTATCTGTGTTCTTATTTGTTTTGTGTTACGACAGTTTTTTAGAGGATGTGCGATGTTTTGTTAATTTTTATATTGTTTTTTGTTTAATAGCATTTATATTAAAGAAATAATTATTTATTTGTTCATAAATTTCAATTGTTTTTTTAAATTTCATTTAACACGTGTTAACTGTCTGCATAAGTGTAAAAATAAGCCACATTTTAGTAAGCAATAGATTTGTAACATGCCTAAAAAAGTTTCGTTTCGGTTTCGGTTAGATTCGGTTTCGGTAGAAAGTCCTGTTTCATATGAGATGAATACTTGACTACATATGAGTCTAATACTAGACTACGTATGAGACTAGTAGTAGACTACATTTGAGACTAATATGAGACTAATACTAGACTACATATGAAACAAAAACTAGAAATACGTATAATACTAATACTAGACTATATATGGGACTAATACTAGACTATATAGTGAGACTATGTATATTACACTACTACTTATAAGATTAATTTCTAGACTATACTTGCCGTAGCGACCCCGTGGAGTGATCACGCGGCGTTCACGTGATAGTTCGTAGTGACGTTGTAAAAAACCTGATTTACACTGCTTTGCCAAATTTTTCTTTAAAAAATTTTATATTAATTTTAAAAAACAAAGTCTTGAAAAAGACTGATTTATGGATAAAATGTAATCACTAATTTTAACTAAGACAGAAACACTGAAAACTCGAGAGCACGTGGCATACAACCTCACTGGTCGACTAGTTTAAAGTTTCGGCTGCGTGATCTACGCTTCAAAAGCGTTTGCACTGATCAATAATTTATATCACATATAAACCATTTCTTTAGAAAATTGTGTGTTAATTAGTTGCATGATGTCATTGCTGACGAAATTAGGAAGATGATAAATTCAATTGGTCGTTAAATTGAGAGCATTTGGTCAATTTTAAACAAATTGAGTAAAAACGTTTGCGTATATTGCGTGGAAGTTTAGAAGGATGAAAACTTTATTGCAAATGAAGTGATGAATAAGAGCTTTTTAACTTTCCCTTCTTTATAAATATTAAAAAGAAGTTTATCCTATTTTTAAAATAGAAATTTGTCAAATGTCTCATAATTTCAATGTCAAGGAAATCCAATAAGACGCTTAAAAATCAGGTGGCAATGGCTTAACAACTGTCATAATTCAACAACAATGTTATTATTATTCCTGATAGTGTTCATGAGAATGTTTGAGGACGAAATATTAACATTCATGGTCGAATACTACGACGAGCTTTTATTCGTTTACCGTTTCATCTTGCACAACAACAACTAGTTTCACCGCTTTTACCTAAAACAATCAATTATTCCACACTCATCACTTTCCTTTCCACCGTCGTTTCACATACCAAACCGGCAACAATTCAACTAAACAAAAACTTTCTCTTATGCTGATTACAGAAGAGTAATAGAAGCCAACTAGTAACCGTCCGTCATGGACCAAATACCGCCGCCCAAGGAGGTGAAAATCCTTGAAACGGCCGAGGACATCCAAGAGCGCCGTCAGCAAGTACTCACCAGATACGACAACTTCAAGCAAGACGCCAGAGCTAAGAGAGAGAAACTAGAAGATGCCAGGAGGTTCCAGTATTTCAAACGGGATGCCGATGAATTGGAATCGTGGATTTTGGAGAAGCTCCAAGCAGCTTCCGACGAAAGCTACAAAGATCCCACAAATCTTCAAGCCAAAATCCAGAAACATCAAGCGTTCGAAGCCGAAGTTTCTGCACATAGCAATGCCATCGTCGTCTTGGACAACACTGGAAGAGAAATGATTAACCAAAATCATTATGAATCAGAAACCATCAGAAAAAGATTAGGTAAAAAAAAATCATATTTTTATTTATAGTTTGTTTAATGATTTATTTTCAGAGGAGTTACATCGTTTATGGGAACAGTTGCTTTCTAAATTAGCCGACAAGGGAATGAAGCTTCAACAGGCTTTAGTTTTAGTCCAGTATCTTCGCCAGTGCGATGAAGTTATGTTCTGGATCAAAGACAAGGGAGTTTTCCTGCAAACCGAAGAGTTCGGTGACGATCTGGAACACGTCGAGGTTCTCCAAAGAAAATTCGACGAGTTCCAGAAAGATATGGCTTCACAGGAATACAGAGTGATCGAGGTTAACGATTTGGCTGATAAGCTTTTGCACGATGGTCACCCAGACAGAGACACCATCGTTAACAGGAAGGATGAATTGAACGAAGCTTGGCAGAAGCTCAAGCAGATGGCTCTTATGAGACAAGACAAACTTTACGGAGCTCATGAAATTCAAAGATTTAACAGGGATGCTGATGAAACCGTAGCTTGGATCGCGGAAAAAGACGTTGTTTTGTCTTCGGACGATTATGGCAGGGATTTGGCTAGTGTCCAAACTCTGCAGAGAAAACACGAAGGCGTTGAAAGAGATTTAGCAGCTTTGGAAGACAAAGTCACCACCCTTGGCAAAGAAGCTGATAGGTTGTGTGGTATTCACGCTGACCACGGCGATCAAATTCAGGCTAAAAGAGCAGAAATTGAAGCTTACTGGCAAAGATTAACCGCCAAGGCTAAGGAAAGGAGAGAGAAGTTAGATGAATCTTACTTCTTGCATCGTTTCTTAGCCGATTTCCGCGATCTCGTTTCTTGGATCAACGATATGAAAGCCGTTATCTCCGCTGATGAGTTAGCCAAAGATGTTTCCGGTGCTGAAGCCCTTCTAGAACGCCACCAAGAACACCGTGGCGAAATTGATGCTCGTGAAGACAGCTTCGCCGCTACCACCGAGGCAGGTGAACAACTCCTTGAACGCGGCCACTACGCCACAGACGAAGTCAAAGAAAAACTATCCACCTTATTATCCGACAAGAATTCTTTACTAGCTTTATGGGAGGAACGCAGAATTCTTTACGAACAATGCATGGACCTCCAGTTGTTCTACAGAGACACCGAGTTGGCCGACACCTGGATGGCCAAACAAGAAGCCTTTTTGGCTAACGAAGATTTGGGAGACTCTTTGGATTCCGTTGAAGCTTTGATCAAAAAACACGAAGATTTCGAAAAATCTTTAGCTGCCCAAGAGGAGAAAATCAAAGCTCTTGACGAATTCGCCACTAAATTAATCGATGGCGAGCACTATGCTGCTGATGACGTCGCCCAAAGACGATCAATGGTAAATTATGATTCTTTAAAAATCAATCTTTTTATATTCATTATATTTTGTTTCTTAGTTGTTGGAGAGGCGTTCGGAGTTGAAGGAGAAATCCGCTCAAAGGAAATCTTTGTTGGAAGACGCATCAAAGTTGCAACACTTTGAGAGGGATTGCGACGAGACCAAGGGTTGGATCAACGAGAAGTTGAAGTTTGCTACCGACGAGAGTTACTTGGATCCGACGAATCTTGGTGGAAAAGTCCAGAAACATCAAAATTTCGAACAGGAATTGAACGCGAACAAGACTCGTATGGAGGAGATCACTTCTACTGGAGTCGCATTAATCGAAGCTAAACACTACGCCTCACGTAAGAAAAGGTTTCGAAATTTTGATTGTTTTGATGATTTATGTTTGTATTATATATCATAGCACGTATCCAATCTCGAATGGATGAGATCGTGAAGTTGTGGGAGACTCTAGTACAAGCTACAGACAAGAAAGGCTCAAAACTCCAAGAAGCCAGCCAACAGCAACAGTTTAACAGGACCATCGAAGACGTCGAACTTTGGCTATCCGAAATCGAAGGCCAACTTATGTCTGAAGATTACGGCAAAGTAAAAATCACCTACCATTCAAACCACCCAATTATTTATTTTGTTTATTTAGGATTTAACTTCTGTTCAAAATTTGCAAAAGAAACACGCGCTCTTGGAAGCCGACGTTGGTTCGCACCAAGACAGGATCGAAGGCATCAAAGCAGCTTCGAACCAATTCGTAGAAAGAGGTCACTTCGACGCCGATAACATCGCCAACAAGCAGAAGAATTTGACAGATCGTTACTCCGCACTCCAAACACCAATGGCTATCAGGAAACAACGTCTCCTCGACTCCTTGCAAGTACAACAACTCTTCAGAGACATCGAAGATGAGGAAGCGTGGATCAGAGAGAAGGAACCAATCGCGGCAAGCACAAACAGAGGCCGTGATTTGATCGGTGTTCAAAATTTGATCAAGAAGCATCAAGCTGTCTTAGCGGAAATTAACAACCACGATGGTCGTATTTCCGCTGTAGTCGATGCCGGAAAACAAATGATGGAAGATGAACATTTCGCCAGTGATGAGATCAGGAATCGGGTCAATGCCCTCTACGATCACTGGGTTCACCTAAAAGAAAAAGCCAACCAAGTAAAGTTAAATCTCATTAAAGCTTAGTTGAATGCTCATCATTATTTTGTTTTAGCGTAAGCAAGATTTGGAGGATTCTCTGCAAGCTCACCAATATTACGCAGATGCCAATGAAGCTGAATCATGGATGAAGGAGAAGGAACCGATTGTGTCGAGCATGGATTACGGAAAGGATGAAGATTCCTCTGAAGCTTTGTTGAAGAAACACGAAGCATTGATGAGCGATTTGTTGGCGTTTGGTAACACCATCGAAGCTTTGAAAGATCAAGCACAAAGTTGCAGAGTAAGAAAATTAAAGGAATTTGTTAATTTTTGAATTAATTGTTTTTGGTTAACAGCAACAAGAACCTCCAGTTGTTGATGTCACGGGAAAGGAAGCCGTTGTAGCGCTTTACGATTACACCGAGAAATCTCCAAGGGAAGTCTCCATGAAGAAAGGAGATCTTCTAACTTTACTCAACTCCAACAATAAGGTAAATCATAAACGATTCTTTTGATTTTCATCTTCTTTAACTCCTATTTTGTTAGGATTGGTGGAAGGTTGAAGTAAACGATCGTCAAGGATTCGTACCAGCTGCTTACGTCAAGAAGGTAGAGGCCGGTTTGACAGCGTCTCAACAAAACCTTGTCGACAACAACTCGATTTCTGCCCGTCAGGCCCAAATCAACGGTCAATACGATCGTCTCCTCGCCTCCGCTCGCGAAAGACAGAACAAATTACACGAAACTGTCAAGGCTTACGTACTTGTCAGAGAAGCCGCAGAACTTACAACATGGATCAAAGACAAAGTAAATAATTGATAAGTGATAAATATTTGAAAATCTGTCAGAGGTCTTAAATGCTTCTAAAATGAATTTGTTTTCTTAGGAGATGCATGCTCAAGTTCAAGATGTTGGTGAGGATTTGGAACAAGTTGAAGTGATGCAGAAGAAGTTCGACGATTTCCAGACTGACTTGAAGGCGAACGAAGTGCGCTTGGCCGAGATGAACGAAATTGCGATGCAGTTGGTCACTCTTGGCCAAACTGAAGCCGCTCTCAAAATCCAAACTCAAATGGAGGTCAGTACAATTATAAATTAATTAATTTAGTTAGTTATCAAAATTTATATTTTATTCCTTTTTCTTCCATTTTATGGGGATTAAGTAATCTCAGTAGTTCAAAATCTACGTTTTATTATTTATAGTATGTTTGTTACATTAGGATTTGAATACTAAATGGGCATCATTGCAACAATTGACTTCCGAGAGGGCGTCTCAATTAGGCTCCGCCCACGAGGTTCAACGTTTCCATCGCGACGTGGACGAAACCAAGGACTGGATCCAAGAGAAGAACGAAGCCCTCAACAACGACGATTTAGGCAAAGACTTGAGAAGTGTTCAAGCTCTTCAGCGCAAACACGAAGGCTTGGAGAGAGATTTGGCTGCTTTGGGATACAAAGTAAATTAACTTATTAATAATTGTGTTTGGTTTTAAAGTTTGCTTGTTTAGATTAAACAATTGGATGAGACAGCTAATCGGTTGATGCAAACTCATCCGGAAACGGCTGAAGCAACTTTTGCCAAACAGAAGGAAATTAACGAGGAATGGACACAGTTGACGGCTAAGGCTAACAGCCGCATGGAGAAACTTCTGGATTCTTACGATCTGCAGCGATTCTTGAACGATCATCGTGATTTGTTGGCTTGGATCAATTCGATGCTGGGGTTGGTTAGTTCTGAGGAATTGGCCAATGACGTGACCGGAGCTGAAGCTCTGATTGAAAGACACCAGGTAAAATATTTAATATTTTTTGAATTATTTGGAATTTTGATTTTATATTAGAATTCCGTGTTTTTGTTTTATTTGTTAATTTTAGAGTATCAGATCAGAATTAGATGCACGTTATGGATATACTGTGCAGGTAGTTGGATGTTGATTGGTTTCTTTTTTATTTACTCTATTTTATTTTAACTGTTTTAATTATAATTTTACTATTATTTCTAATTCTGTTTTTTCAGTGGCGTTTCTCCTCTCTTTTATTATTATTTTCCATTCTTTAACCAAATTTATTTTGAACATGTAAAACCGAAATCTTGTCGCTGTCGCTTTAAATATCTTTCAGCAATAACACCGAAACGTTTTCTTATTTGATAAACTTTGTCCGTGTAGGAACATCGAACTGAAATCGACGCTCGCGCCGGAACTTTCCTGGCTCTAGAACAATTTGGACAACAACTGTTGAACACCAACCACTATGCCAGTCCCGAAATCCAAGAAAAACTAGAAATCTTAAACCAAGCTCGCGATGAATTAGAAGGGTAAATCTTTAATATTTTATATTTACTTCAACGTTTTTACCACTAATTTAGTGCAAATATTATATAATTTGTGAAGTAATGTAAATCTACACCCTTAATCCGACACGAGTTTCGGCTGTTGAAGGTCATTTTAAGTGCATTACAAATTGATGAGATTGAATTTATAGAGTTTTTGTGGGAAGGTGTCTGTATGTAACGGGTCTTTCAACTAGCGTGAGTTTTAAAATTGCCGTTTTTAATTTTACGTTTTTTTTTGTAGCGCTTGGATTCAACGTCGTGTCCAATTGGATCAAAACTTGGACTTGAATTTGTATTACCGCGATTGCGAACAAGCCGAGAATTGGATGTCCGACCGCGAAGCCTTCTTGGCTTCCGAAGAAGTCGATTCCAAAGGAGACAACGTCGAAGCACTAATTAAAAAGCACGAAGATTTCGACAAGGCTATCAACGCACACGTACGTCAAAATCACGTCACTCTTAAAATTCCAACATTTACCATTTCTTTACGTATAGGAAGAGAAGATAGCTGCTTTGCAAAGCTTAGCTGATCAGTTGATAGGCAATGAGCATTATGCTTCACAGCAGATCGACGATAAGCGTAAGCAGGTCTTAGACAGATGGCGTCATCTGAAAGACGCTTTGATCGAGAAGCGTTCGAAACTCGGCGAAAGCCAAACGTTGCAACAGTTCTCTCGCGACGCAGACGAAATCGAAAACTGGATCGCCGAGAAACTTCAACTAGCCACCGAAGAAAGCTACAAGGACCCGGCCAACATCCAATCCAAACACCAGAAGCATCAAGCCTTCGAAGCCGAACTCGCCGCCAACGCGGACCGTATCCAATCCGTATTGGCCAATGGAAACACCTTGATCTCCAAGAGGCAATGCGCCGGTTCCGAAGAAGCCGTTCAGAAGAGATTGGAGTCCATCGCCGATCAATGGGAGTACTTGACGCAGAAGAGTAGTGAGAAATTGATGAAGTTGAAGGAGGCCAACAAGCAGAGGACTTACATCGCCGCCGTCAAAGATTTGGACTTCTGGTTAGGAGAAGTCGAAAGCCTTTTGACTAGTGAGGACGCCGGAAAAGATTTGGCCTCCGTACAAAACTTAATCAAGAAACATCAATTGGTCGAAGCTGACATCCAAGCACATGAAGAAAGAATTAACGGTAATAATATAAATGACATGTCTTGTTTACTTGTCAATTTTGATGTTTCATATTTTTTGTTGTATAGACATGAACGAACAAGCCGATTCATTGATCGAGAGTGGTCAATTCGACACCGCCAGTATTCAAGAAAAACGCCAATCAATCAACGAACGTTACGAACGAATCCAAAATCTTGCCGCGCATCGCCAGGCCCGTCTCAACGAGGCCAATACTCTCCATCAATTCTTCAGGGACATTGCCGATGAAGAATCTTGGATTAAGTAAGATTTGACATTAATGTAAAAATTAGACGTTATTAATGATTTTTTGTCAATGATAGGGAAAAGAAGTTGTTGGTTGGATCAGACGATTACGGTCGCGATTTGACCGGAGTCCAAAACTTGAAGAAGAAGCACAAGCGTCTTGAAGTTGAATTGGGTTCCCACGAACCGGCGATCCAAGCCGTACAAGAAGCCGGAGAAAAGCTAATGGACGTCAGCAATTTGGGAGTTCCGGAAATCGAGCAACGTCTCAAAGCTTTGAATCAAGCCTGGGCCGAACTCAAGCAGCTAGCTGCCAACCGCGGTCAAAAACTCGACGAATCCTTGACCTACCAACAGTTCTTAGCCACCGTCGAAGAAGAAGAAGCCTGGATCAGCGAGAAA
The DNA here is from genome assembly GCA_944588485.1 of Phosphuga atrata. Lineage (NCBI taxonomy): Eukaryota > Metazoa > Arthropoda > Insecta > Coleoptera > Silphidae > Phosphuga > Phosphuga atrata. The sequence goes on from OX155895.1 coordinate 67,035,452, forward strand.
CAACAGCTGTTATCCGTCGAAGATTACGGCGATACCATGGCCGCCGTGCAAGGTCTTTTGAAGAAACACGACGCTTTCGAAACCGACTTCCAAGCTCATCGCAACAGGTGCAGCAGAATCGACGAGGATGGAAAGAAATTGATCGCTGAAGGAAACCATCACGCAGACAGCATCAACCAAAGGTGCCAACAGTTACAGTCAAAATTAGATCATTTAGATTCTTTGGCCGCACGTCGCAAAGCCAAACTCGTCGATAACTCCGCTTATCTCCAATTCATGTGGAAGGCTGACGTTGTCGAAAGCTGGATCGCCGATAAGGAAACTCATGTGATGAGCGAAGAGTATGGAAGAGATTTATCTTCTGTTCAAACTTTGTTAACTAAACAGGAAACATTCGACGCAGGTAAGAAAATATATTTGTAAAATATATGTGATGAATTTTAATTTAATTTGGTTGATTAGGTCTTACCGCATTTGAACATGAAGGAATCCAAAACATCACTGCGCTGAAAGATCAACTTATCGCAGCCAATCACGATCAAAAGAAAGCAATTCTTGAAAGACACGCCGATGTTATTGAAAGGTAAAACTGTTATATAAAGCGAGGCTGTGAGGTTATTAAATTCTTTTATTTTTTAGATGGCAAAAGTTATTGTCAGATTCTAACGAGCGTAAGCAACGTCTGCTCAACATGCAAGAACAGTTCCGCCAAATCGAAGATCTTTTCTTGACGTTCGCCAAGAGAGCTTCCGCCTTCAATTCCTGGTTCGAAAACGCCGAGGAGGATTTAACCGATCCTGTTCGTTGCAACTCCATCGAGGAGATCAAAGCCCTCAAGGAAGCCCACGCCCAGTTCCAAGCTTCGCTCTCCAGCGCTCAAGCCGATTTCGAAGCTTTGGCCGAGCTCGACAAGAAAATCCGGAGCTTCAACGTTGGAGCGAATCCGTACACTTGGTTCAACATGGAAGCGTTGGAGGTGACTTGGAGGAACTTGCAGAAGATCATCGACGAGAGGGACGTCGAACTGGGCAAGGAAGCTCAAAGGCAGGAGGAGAACGATATTTTGAGGAAAGATTTCGCCAAGCACGCCAACGCCTTCCATCAATGGCTCACCGAAACACGGTAAGAAAAATTAATTGGATGTTTATTTAAAAACTTGGAAAATAATTTTGGTATTTATTAAATTGGTCGTTTACAGTTACCGGATTTTGGGCTGGGATGGGTAAATATTCGAGAGTGTTATACTAAAAACGTTTTGTTTTAACAATTTCAACTTGAATGGAACGCGTTTCATATCTACCTGACAATGTTATATCAATATAACAATTGATATATAAATGTGATATTTACAAACTAAAGTCCATACTAATTACAGCTTGGCAACTAATAACTGTGTTAAGAGTGATTTATTAATATTATTTTTTGATATTTGAATGAAAATAAAATTAATTTTCTTTTAATGCAGTACGTCTATGATGGAAGGATCAGGATCATTGGAACAACAATTGGATGCGACTAAACGGAAGGCGGCGGAAGTTCGCGCTCGCCGTTCCGACCTGAAGAAGATTGAAGACCTTGGAGCTATCTTGGAGGAACATTTGATTTTGGATAACCGCTACACGGAACATTCCACTGTGGGCTTGGCCCAACAGTGGGATCAACTCGACCAACTCGGCATGCGAATGCAACACAATCTGGAACAACAGATCCAAGCTCGCAACCAATCCGGCGTGTCCGAGGACGCCCTCAAGGAATTCTCGATGATGTTCAAACACTTCGACAAGGAGAAGAGCGGAAAGCTGAATCACGGGGAGTTTAAGTCGTGTCTTCGAGCTTTGGGTTATGATTTGCCTATGGTAGAAGAAGGGCAGCCGGATCCTGAATTTGATGCTATCCTGGATGGTGTTGATCCCAACCGGGATGGATACGTCAGTTTGCAGGAATACATGGCCTTTATGATCAGCAAAGAAACTGAAAACGTACAAAGCTCTGAAGAAATTGAAAAGGCTTTCAGAGCTATCACAGCTGGCGACAGACCATATGTCACCAAAGAAGAATTATATGCCGTTAGTTTAATTTCTTGTATTCACAATAATTCGGTTATTTACTATTTTTTGTTGTAGAATCTTACCAAGGATATGGCAGATTATTGTGTGGCGAGGATGAAACCTTACTTGGAACCGAAGACGGAGCGACCGATAGCAGGAGCTTTGGACTATATAGATTTCACACGGACTTTGTTCCAGAATTAGCTGCACTAATTACTTTCCGTATTTTATTTCTAGCACGTTTCAAAAACAAAATATATTTAAGACAAAGGTATAATCAAAAAAGAGTAAAGTTTAAGAAAAATAGATCCAAACCAGTATATCCTTCCTATTTAATGAAACTATTTATTACTTGAATTGTTGAAGCTAGCGCAAGTTATTTTATGGAGGTGTAAGTTAACAGTTAATTTTATATTAATTTATTTCTGTTTTTGTTTTTGAAAGCTTCCTTTCGCTGGCAGGTTAAAGGCTTATTTTTAATATTGCTGAGTTTTTAATATATAAAAGTATATATGTATCTTTCAGAGCTATTATAAAGAAAAATATATTTAAAAATGATATATAATGGTTGGTTCTATTTACAAACCCTTATTCGAATTTAGAAAAAATAAATGGGAAAAGCTATTTGGTTTGGATATTTTTGATAATTGCTTTAGGTAATTGTTTAAACAAAGTCTAGTTTCAGTTGGTTTCCTAAAAGGAAAATTGCGTTTAATGAAACAAGGTTATAATTAAAATGTTTTGCAAAGAAATTTGTGCCAAAATGTGGACTCGTGTTGAAATTAGAAATTTAAAGAAAGAAATTCTGCAAATTTCATAAAATTCTGTTCATAAACAAGGAATTTAGAATAAGCAAAATATGTTTAGTTAGATTTGGCAAACGCTTGTTTGGATCAGTAGTACAGGCAAACCTGTAATTAGTGGCGCCTCCGTGGTAGAAAGTGAACAAACAAAATTTAATAAATATATTGAAAGGAAAACAAGAGAGAGAAAGGGAGAGCGGCCAGGCGTGCAGCAGACAGAATATGTAGATACAGAAAGAGAGGATATGAGAACAAGCTCATAGCTAAGATTAAGGAGAACTTCAAAGAGAGTGGGGCCAGAAATGCCCATAAACAGATAAATCCAGACCACATTTCGCGCGGCGGCCTGATCTCTCGATCCAAAATAATATATACTGCAGTTTCTACTTATAAGATGGACCCTGTTCAAAATTTAATAAAATTGTTTTTTACAACTATGTCCTACTGCAATGCACATGCGCAAGACTTACAAATAGATTCTTCCTATGGAATAGACACGCTGAAGAAGCGGTAGGTAAAGCGTAAAACAACGCGCTTTAACGGTGTGCAGAAATCTGGCAGGGAAAACGTGGAGTTGTAACTCCACAATCTTGCGATGGATGTACACCATAATAGTGAGATCTGAGATCACTTACGGGGCAGTTGCGTGGGGAAGTAGAACCAAGCTGGCCTATATGAGGAAACAGCTTGAGAAGATTCAAAGACTGGCGTGTGTCTGCATCACTGGGGCGATGTGGTCGTGCCCGACAGCAGCAATGAAACTGCTGCTGGATCTGACTCCGTTGCACCTTGTCGTGGAGAGGGCCGCCAGATCGGCGATTGTAAGGTTCAGCAAAGAAGGAATAGGCAAAGGTAAAATAATCGGGAGCAGAGACCGGAACAGCCTCGCTACCAAGATCTCCTGGCTGGAAGCACCAAAAGACGAAATGGTATTCAAATACCATTTCGAGAAAAACTACGCAGCAATCTTTAGTAGTAAAGCGATTGGAGCGAATCCTCAACATACCACATAGAGCAAAAATATCAAGTGGTATACAGATAGTTCAAAGACAAAGGAAGGTACTGGTGCAGGAATGTTTGGACCTCGTACCAAATACTTTGAATCTATGGGAACATTCCCAAATATCTTCCAAGCAAAGTACACGCAATCGAAAGATGTGCGCAATTTAACCTCGACAGGAATTATCGCAAAACACGAATTGCTATCCTGTCAGACAGCTAAGCAGCCATCAAGGCCATTAGCTCATACACCATCAGATCCAAACTGGTATGGGACTGTGGGAAAGCTAAACAAGCTTGGCAGAGAAAAGAAAGTAACGCTATACTGGATACCAGGGCACTGGTATAGACGGAAACGAAGAAGCCTAGCAAAACTAGACCTACCAAACAAGAGATCCAGTAATCTCTTTATAGGTCCGGAACCCTTTTGCGGTATGAGTTTGAACACCATTCACAAAAGTTTAGATGAAGAAATAAGAGAACAATGGATGAAAACCTAGAAATAACTTCCAGGGTTAAGACAATCCAAAGTAATGCTGGGGTCTTTTAACCAGAAGAGAACAAAAGCTTGCCTGAAACTAAACAGGAACAACTTTAGAATTCCGACAGGTGTCCTGACTGAACACTGCAGACTTAGAAAACAGGTCCTAGGCCTAGAGGAAGATGACAGATGCAGATTCTGTGGATCAGAAGAGGAAACCCCCATACATCGGCTCTGGAGCACTGCTCCGCAAGCGACAAATGTTTGTGTTCAGTGGTGACCCCTTGGGGCCCACTGCTTGAACGACAGTAGTTGCAGTCCTTGAATCCCACCTTGATCCTGAAATTCTTAAAGGAATCAGGACTAGAGGAGGCGCTCTAAATGGGTAAGTATGCCAACGCTTAGAGGAAGCCACCCTCTTCTTCTAAGCGTTGGTATACAGTGGATCAATAAATGGTACAATAGATCTATAAAGATCGCAGTGCAAGTCGTCACCACCAAATATACAAATAGATGTGAGGTTACAGACGGGCCTGCCTATATTTCTCTTCCGTTAGTTTTTATGAAAAAAGCAAAATCAAACTTTCTAAATATCAATTCTGCAAATTCTCCCAAAATGTAGAAAAATAAAAATTTGTTACCTTCTCAAATTCATTCGAACTTCCCACACTTATCTCCCCCTGCGGTTGGCAATATATTATCGTTCGTAAACGTTGGCCGCCCTGCAAAAACTTTCGAAATTTTGACATTCGCACCGCTTTGTTATTCTGTTCCAACATTGTGTAATTTACATTTTCCGCACACACTACATGTTTCTCACAAAAAGTATCTAAAAAAAGAACTCGAACGTACTCGCAAAATGTCCTTCAGCTTCACAAACAACTCGCAAAACACATTCGGAGCAAAGCGTAAGTAAAAACAAATCAACAATATTTTCAGGTTATGTTTATAAGAACTTGCAACATTTTTTCCATTCAATTTGTTTATATTTGCTTGCTTGTTTGTTATTGCCATAGTTACAGGAAAATATAGAGAAATATTTATAGGATATTTTATAATCTAGGTCTAGATAGACAAGGCTAGACAGACAAGACTAAACAGCCAAGACTAGACAGCCAGGACTAGACAGACAGGACTAGACAGACAAGACTAGACAGACAGAACTAGGCTGAAAAGACTAGACAGACAAGACTAGACAGACGGGACTATACAGACAGGACTAGACAGACAAGACTAGACAGACAGAACTAGGCTGAAAAGACTAGACAGACAAGACTAGACAGACAAGACTAGACAGACAGGACTAGACAGACAAGACTAGACATACAAGACTAGACAGACAGAACTAGGCTGAAAAGACTAGACAGACAAGACTAGACAGACAGGACTAGACCGACTAGACTTCACCTTGGCTTTAAGTATGCGCCACTCTGGTATTGCATACTTTGTATTCAGTCAGGGTGGGCCGCCCAGATGGTTAATGAAAACCACCCTAGTTGTTGTCTCCCAGGATTCGAACCTGGGTCTCCCGCATTGAAAAGTAGGTATGTTGTCAACTACACCACCGAGGAGAGACCGACCAGACTAGACAGAGAAGACTAGACAGACAAGACTAGACAGACGAGAGAAGACAGACAAAAGTAGACAGGCAAGACTAGACAGACAAAACTAGACACACAAGACTAGACAGACAAGACTAGACAGACAAGACTAGACAGAGAAGACTAGACAGACAAGACTAGACAGACAAGACTAGACCGACAAGACTAGACAGACAAGACTAGAGAGGCAAGACTAGACAGACAAGAGTAGACAGACAAGACTAGACAGACTAGACTAGACAGACAAGATTAGACAGACTAGATTAGACAGACAAGACTAGACAGAGAAGACTAGCCATACAAGACTAGACATACAAGACTAGACAGACAAGACTTTTTTTTTTAAAGGTGCTTCGGGGGAAGCTCTCACTAAACCCCCTATTCCACCTTGGCTTTTAGTATGCGCCACCCCGGTATTGCATATTTTGCATTCATTCAGGGTGGGCAGCCGGGACGGTTAGTGAAAACCGCCCTAGTTGTCTCCCCGACCAGGATTCGAACCCGGGTCTCCTGCATTAAAAGGCTGGTATATTGTCAACTACACCACCGAGGAGGACAGACAGACAAGACTAGATAGGACTAGACAGACAAGACTAAAATTGCCACAAAGATATGTCCTGACTAGTAGACTAGAGATTGCAAACGCGATAATGAAGGATGGAAATTTCCCTGATATGTGGAAAAAATCCAGGTTGGTCCTCCTAAGAAAAGGCAACAAACCTATAGAGAATCTGTCTTCCTATAGGCCCATATGCCTACTAGATGTCGCAGGGAAGCTATTAGAACATCTGGTACTTGAGAAAATTGCAAATGAGCTCAGGCAAGGCAAAGGACTCTCGGACAGACAATTTGAGTTCAGAAAAGGAGTTCAATCCACCGACGATGCCATATTAAGGATGCTGAAGGTTGTAGAAGACGCTTCAGAGGGCTCCCAGCAGAAAAGGAAGATATGTGTGCTGAGCACGTTAGACATCAAAAATGCTTTTAATTCAGCTGCATGGCACAACATCGTAGAAGAGCTGATAGCCAGAAGTTTCCCCCCATGCCTACTGAAACTGGCGAGCATCTATCTATCGAAGTGCTGCATCATATTGGAGACGGAAGGTAAAGCTGTTGAAAGAGAACTTTACAGTGGTGTTCCACAGGGATCAGTAATGGGACCCACCCTGTGGAACATCCTGTATTGCGGTGTGCTAAGCCTGAGATTACCAGAGGGCGTTGACATAGTAGGCTTCGCCGACGACCTGGCTCTCATCGTGGCGGGCAAAAACGAGAAACAAATAATGTACAGAGGGAACATGGCAGTTAAACTAGTGGCAACTTGGATGAACGGGAAAAAATTGAAGCTCGCTTCAGAGAAAACCGAAGCTGTGTTACTAACAGGAAAGAATAGGCCCCAACATGAAGAAATCATACCCAAGAAAACTATAAAATACCTGGGAATCACTATAGACCAATGTTTCTCCTTCAATCAACACATTGCGACAACAATGGCAAAGGCCCTCAAAACCTGATCTGCACTCAGAAGGCTCATGTCATACATGGGAGGACCAAAGAGCAGCAAACGAAGAGTTATGCACAGTAGTCCACTCCACTATGCTGTACGGTGCCCCAGTATGAAACAAGGCCATGAAAAAGGTTACTGCGAGACAAAAGTTGCCATCAATACAGAGGAAAATGGCACTGAGAACTTGTAGTGCATACAGGATGGTGTCAGGAGACAAGGCACTTTGTAATAGCGGGGATACCACCGATACAGCTCCTAGCCAAAGAAAGAGCTGTATTACACAGCACAAAAAACAGTAGTCAGGCTGGAGACAGAAATCAGCGAAAGAAGACTGCGAGGTCACAACTGTACATCAGCTGGCAACAACTGTGGAACAGCTCAAACAAAGGAGAATGGACCCGACTGTTAATCCCCCAAGTAAAGCCATGGGCGACAAAACAAAATGGAAACATGGAGAGGTTTTTTGAATGGAGAGGGAGAGGGGCTACTACCTGACACAATTACTGTCCGGCCACAAGACTAGACAAGACTACCCAGACAAGACTACACAGACAAGACTAGACAGATGAGACTAGACATTTTCCCAAGGGGAACAATTTAGTAAAAGTTAAAAAAAAATCTGGAACAAAACTCGTAGATTAGATGGCGATCGGAATGCTTCTGCTGCAGAAACTATGCAAATTTTAAATAATTAAAATTAGTTTTTGAAAATCTGTTTAAAAATGTTCTCCTTAAAATCAAAGGCTTAATCGATAATAGTTATTAATAAAAACCCTATTGCGTATAGTAAACGCGGTAGTACAAACTCTTGGATCTTTACAACGAGTGCTAATAGTACCATTTAGTACTAACGAGTACTAACCATTTTACGGTTAGGTTAGGCGCATGCGCATCCGCTAAGTTTCCGCCAAGGGAATATGAAAGTTTCGGGCACATATTTAGTTATACGTCTAAAAATTTTTTGACCTAGACAGGCAAGACTAGACAGACAGGGCTAGACAAACATTACTAGACAGACAGGACTAGACAGATAAGACTAGACAAACAATATTAGACAGACAAGACTAAATAGATGGGACTAGACAGACAAGACTATCCCGGTCCAGGTAGGCGAACACTAGGGCGGTTTTCATTAACCGTCCGGGCTGCCCACCCTGAATGAATGCAAAATATGCGATACCAGGGTGGCGCATACTAAAAACCAAAAAAAAAAGACAGACAAGGCTAGACAGACAAGACAAGACACACAAGACTAGACAGACAAGACTAGGCAGCCAAAACTAGACAGAAAAGGCTAGACAGACAAGACTGGACAGACATTACTAGACAGACCAGACTAGACAGACACGACTAGACAGATAAGACTAGACAGACAAGACTAGACAGACTAGACTAGACAGAGAAGACAAGACAGACAAGACTCTCTTAAAAAGTGGTTCAGGGTAAGCTCTCACCAAATCCCCTATTCCACCTTGGCTTTTAGTATGCGCCACCCCGGTATCGCATATATTGCATTCATTCAGGGTGGGCAGCCCGGACGGTTAATGAAAACCGCCCTAGTTGTCGCCTCCCCGACCAGGATTCGAACCCGGGTCTCCCGCATTGAAAGGCGGGTATGTTGTCAACTACACCACCGAGGAGGACAGACACACAAGACTAGACAGATCAGACTAGACAGACCAGACTAGACAGACACAACTAGACAGATAAGAATAGATAGACAAGACTAGACAGGGAAGACTAGTCAGACAAGGCTAGACTGACAAGACCAAGTAGACAAGTCTAGACAGACAAGACTAGACAGACAAAACTAGACAGACAAGACTAGACAGACAAGACTAGACAGACAAGACTAGACAGAGAAGACTAGACAGACAGGACTAAACAAACAAGAATATGCAGATAAGTCTATACAGACATGACTAGATAGACTAAACAGACACGACTAGACCTATAAGACTAGATATACAGGACTAGGCAGACAAGACTAGACAGAAATGACTCAATAGACAAGAGTCGACAGACAAGACTAGACAGGATAGACAAGGCTAGATAGACTAGACTAGACAAACAGGATTGGACAGACCAGACTAGACATAGTGGACTGACAAGATAAGACATAAGACTGAATATACAAGACAAGACAGACGAGGTATTGTTTGTTCTGATTCATGTAATGGAATAGTGTGTAGTAACGTATTAGTTTATTAGTGTTATAATAATAATATTAAAAATAATAATAAATAAATAAATGAGCAGTAATGAAGTAAAGTTAGAACTTGTAACAATTCTTATCGTATTCAATTGCTTGTTCTATATCCTGTTCGTCAGCGTCATCCGTCGCCGTCATCGGTTTGTTGACCATTTTGACGCTGCTGTGGCTTTGTTCCTGCAGCGTGTACAGATTCTTCCGCTTGTAGGTCACGTAGATCATCAGCAGGATCAAACTGATCACGACCAGGATGCCGAGGATGACGCCGAGGATGATGTAAAGCGATTTGTGCTCCTCCTCGAAGGAGCCGTGGTGGGTCATCGTGAGGTTGTGGCCCATGTAATCGTCCTCTTCGCCGCGGCTTAGCCAATCCATCATGGACGTTACGTTTTCTTGGAGTTGTGTTGTGGCTTCGGTGATCGCTGAAGTTATAGCGTTGTTAGTATTCTCTTCAACCAGCACTGCATTAGTGACTTCTTCCAGAGTTGTTGCCATTGTTGCGTTCACTTCTTTGGGCATCATAGTGCTAACCTCTTGCAAAGTAGTCACTAACGTGTTGTTCATATCCTCCAAACCATTTATTATCGTGTTGTTGAGAATTGTGATGTTGCTTTCGGTTACAGTTTCGATGATTGTAGCTGTAGTTGTTTCTAGAACCGTTTGTGGAATTATTTCCGATGTCGTTTCGAGGAACAGGGCGGTAGTTGTTTCCGGAGTTGTTTCTGGGTAGATCTTGGGAGTTGTGTAGGAGTTGTAGATTTCGGTTACGATGTCTTTTACCGATGTTATGATGTCGTCGACGCCGTGTTTCTGTTCGTGTTGGTCGGGGAAGCTTTCCGAATGCTGTTGGTGCTGGTTTGGGAAGAAATCCGTTTGTTGTTGTTGCGGAAAAACAAATTTTGGTGCATGGTTTTGGTAATTTAACTAAAAAAAATAAATTTATTAAAATAGAGTCAAGAAATAATTATTATTTAAATAGAAAAGTGACGTTTTTTTGCAATTACTAGCACTATAATAATTCATAAATTCATTTTATACAAGCATGCAATTTATTATTTTTATTGTTCAATTTCTAAATTGACCGATAACTATACTGTTTACCCCTAGTTTTTGTCTTGTTTTTTGATAGCTTAGACAAAATACTTTTGGTTTGAAATTCGTATGTAAATAGAAAATTTTTGCTTACCTTGTAATGTTGATACTTTTCTGGAGGGAACCCGACCATGTTGATTGTTGTTACCTTCACTTAAAATCACAAAGTTTTAATGAATTAATCGCGAAAACTTTTCACAAACTGAACCCAATAAGCTGCAAACTCACTTTTTTATACGCACTCGTTCATTGCATCACGAAACTTTTCTCTTGCGGTTTTTTACATAGAATTCGTCTTCCTTTCTTTCTTCGTCTTTCCAACGACATTCGCACTTTAAAACGCTGCGGTTTGCATTTTTCCTGTATCGAAATCCAGGGTCGTTTTTTTCCCGCAACCTTATCAGTCGTTGACTCAGTTTTTTCTTCTTATCACTCTTCGAATTGTCACGAATTATAAGTAAATTTTAGAAGGAATTTCCGAAGCGACATTCAATATTTAAGCAGAACAATCGTAATTAGCAAACTTATTGCGACAAATTAGTTGGTAATTAGTTAAACACGTCGAGTAAAAAAAAATAATCTTAACTTGGTGATGAAATGTAAAAACTAAATTTTGTAAGAAATTCGAATAAATGAGTCCCTCGTCCTTAAGCTGAAAAAAAAACGTATGCGGTCAGGGGATCCCCGACAGGAACGAAGTGCATTTAAGAATCGAACAACTTCTATTTTTGAATTATTATTAAAATAATGAATGGGTTCTTTCGATGATTGTAAAGACTCAGGTTCAATACGTTTCTTCTTTGATTTAAATTTATCTCTGTATATTTGAACGCCTTCAGCATGTTTTGAATCTGTAGTTTGAAAAATTTCTTTTTTCTCTGTCGATACTCTTTTTGACTCTGTGTTTGTGATTTCACTATTGTCTCTATAATGTATATGTCGCGGCGCCTCTCCTCAACCAAGCGTCTAGTCCGGCGTCGCTTTCCCTATCCTCAACTTCGACGCTGAGTTCTTTGTCCTCAATAGCCAGTCCAGCCCCGTCTCAACCTCCAACCCCCGCACCGGTAACCTTAACCCCTCGCCCGATCCCATCCCCGGTAAGGACGGATGCCCACGGCAAAGACAAAAACCGCAAGAAATCGAAAGCAATCCCCAAAACAAGAACAATCAAATTTCAAGAGTGCAAAGGCAACCCCCAGCGCTCAAAAGAGTTCCTCCCCCAACAACCCCTCCTCCGGCGAAAGCTCGTACGACCTCCTCGTCCAGCAACAAACCCTCATCCTCCAATTCTAGCTCCAACACAAATACCCCCATATAGCACTACGAGCAACCCAGTACCATCCCCAGCTCCTTCAGACTCCTCCCTCAGCACAAGATTAATAGGAAGATTGGAAGACATGAAGGTCAGCGATCTAAAAGCCGAGCTAAAGCGGAGAAACATCTCCGTTTCCGGTTCCAAACCCCAACTCATAGAACGCCTCAAAACCAACATGAGCAACGGAGATTGCTCCATAGTTTCCGGAGGTGACGCCTCCTCCCACAACTCCCCCCAATACACCGACGTCAGTTCTCCCGGCTTGGCCGAGGATCAAGAACACATGATGATGGACCCTCAAAGTCCCCAAATTCTCCAATTTGAAGACGCAAGAGGAATTGGTTCGGGATCAGCAGAGGAAAATTGAGGAGTTTCAGAGGGAGTTAACGCTATCCCAGATGAAGCTGCAAGCTGCCACCAGGGCTGAGCCCAAAGCGCAGTGTTTGGCGATGAAGAAGCATCTCCAAGCTAAGCAGCAACAGCAGTCGATGGTCATACAGATGCAGCAGATGTTGCAGAGCGAGGAACAGGCGAAGATCCAGGAACAACACGTGGCGTTTCAGAATCAGAAGAATTTAAGGCTCCTTCAGACCGGCGCGGAGCGTATGCGTCGCGAAATTTCTGCAACGAAAAAATCGCTAGCGGCGCGGCAGCGTAATGGCAATGCCCACATCTAAACGCGATTTTTACGTGCATTTAGTCGTCATGATGTCCTCAGAGCAAGAAGCAATGCTATTTTAAGCATTGATTGCATAAGATGAAATTTATTTTTAATTTCTAAAACACATAGTAGTTTATGATACAAGTGTGTGAAGAAGTGCTTTTGTGCATGAGTTTAAAGCACAAGGGCGATTGGTTTAATCGCAATGTGTGCACAAAAGCCTTTTACGCACGAAAATACTGTTGAATCTACAAAAAAATATTGTTAAAAAAAATTGTAATTTTGACAGACAACATACTTCAAATCACTGACCAATAACTCCAATAAGGTTAGAACGTTCAGCGCCTCCGTGGAATAAATTTCTAACTAGTAAAAGTGCACAGTAACGGGAACACTATTTGGTCGATGAGTCCCTCCGATGAGTCTAGGCCCTCCACCTTCACTGATTTGGCCTTAACACTTCCGGTTTCGATTTTGAATTTTCTGCCTCCGCCTTTTAATTTTCCCTCGAACAGTGCAGGAATCGGAAATGGAGCGGCCGGATGTGGAAAACCGGAAATGGGAAACTGGACGTGAGAAACCGCAAACAGAAGTCGAAACCGGAAACGGAAGTCGGAACCAGACCTCAGCCTAACCCAGCGTGGGGTTACATAGACCTCACACGTGGGACTACATAGACCTCACACCCAACGTGGGGTTACATAGACCTCACACTCCCATGTGTGAAAAACCGGTAGTCGGAAACGGAAGTCGAGATCGGATTGGATAATTTTACACACGAATATGATAATGGGCATCCTTCACATACAATAATGTATTTTTAGTGTGGTCATTTTGGTGAGTAGATAAAACCCATTTCAGAATTAAGCATGGGTTCTTAAAATCAATGTGATTACAGATATCACCATTTCAAACACAGCGGCAGCGAAACTAACCGCGCATGCAGTGACCTTGTGCAACGCTGCAGTACCGCGACTATGACGGAAATCGCGCTTTTTTATATGAACATGTACATAAGCCGCCGTGTCAGTTGGTCCGACGCGATATCGCACTGGTTGCGGCAGCGAAACTTCCGCGCCGGTCTGTGAGCTCCTTAAGGATCACACAGACCGAAGCGGAAGTTTCGCTGCCGCGACCGGTGCGATATCGCGGCGGACCGATTAACTCGGCGGCTATGTACATGTTCAGATCAACATAGCGATTTCCGTCATAGTCGCGGTAGTGCAGCGTTGCATAACAAGGACGCTGCGTGTGCGGTTAGTTTCGCTGCCGCTGAAATTGTGATATCTGTAATCACATTGATTTGAATTAACCCGTTTAATTCTAAAATGAGTTTTATGTGTTTCAAGTTCAAATTCAAAATAAATACAAAATAATATTTTGATGTGGGCATTGCCATTTCGCTGTCGCGCCGCTAGCGAATTTTTCGCTGTGGAAATTTCGCGACGTAAACGCTCCGCGCCGGTCTGAATTACAGAGCGACGCGGAAGTTTCGCTGCTGCAACCGGTGCGTTATCGCGGCGGACTGATTGACATGGCGGATTATGTCCATGTTCAGATCAACAGCCACGATTTCCGCCATAGCCGCGGTAGTGCGGCGTTGTACGACATGAACGCTGCATGCGCGGTCAGTATCGCTGTCACGATGTTTTGAAATGGCGATTACAGAGAAGTTGATTCAGAATTTTAGAAATTATCCTATATTGTATGATCTGGATGATGAAAACTATAAAAATATAACGAGAAAGGACAAAATTTGTAAGCAGATAGTATTAGAATTGGAAGAAAATGCTGAGATTTGAAAATGTTGAAAATTAAGTTTGTTGATTTTATGAACCCACATTATTTTTCTTTTATTTCTTTAATGAGTTTTAAGTGTTTTAGAAATCAAAAACAAATAAAAAATAACAAACTGACCAATTTTCTTCTTCTGTTGTTTTGGAATAATTTTTTTTTAAAACTATAATTCATTTGTTTTTGCAGTGAGATAAAGAAGTTTTATATCAGATTTTTGCAAATTTATTAAACTTTAATAATCTGTTTAAACCTTTTTTGGTTTTGAATTTACAACAAAAAATGTAAGAACAGTTTTCGAATTCATTTTTTTTTTTTGCAAAACTCTAATTCATTTGTTTTTGCAGTGAGAGAAAGAAGTTATATATCAGATTTTTGCAACTTTATTAAGCTTTAATAATCTGTTAAAACCATTTTTGTAGATTTTTTGGTTTTGCAGTTACAACCAAAAATATAAGGAAAATTTTTAGAATCCATATTTTTGGCAAAACTTGTGATTCATTTGTTTTTGCAGCGAGACAAAGAAGTTATATATTAGATTCTTGTAGATTTATTAAGCTTTAATAATCTGTTAAAACCATTTTTGTAGCTTTTTTCGTTTTGATGTTACAACCAAAAATGTAAAGACTGTTTTGGCATCAATTTTTTTTTGCAAAACTGTACAGTTTGCAATACTAATATTAGCAGAGCTTCTTCCTTTGAGGAACTCATGACTATACACCTAAAAATCGCGTTTTGGTGTGGGCATAACTATTTTGCTGCCGCGCCGCTAGCGAATTTTTCGCTGCGTAAATTTCGCGACGCAAACGCTCCGCACCGGTCTGAAGGCGCCTCAAAACGGGAACTTTGTGTTGAATCGGAACGACGCCGCGTTGGTTTTGAACCATTTGGTGCAAGGGAGGAACAAGTTGAAGAATAAAGGTGCTCACAGACCGGCGCGAAATTTTCGTTGCCGCGACCGCTGCGATATCGCGGCGGACCGATTGATACGACGGCTTATGTACATGTTCAGACCAAGAAGCGCCGAAAATCGCGCATGTTGGTCTGAACATGTACATAAGCCGCCGTATCAATCGGTCCGCCGCGATATCGCAGCGGTCGCGGCAAAGAAACTTTCGTGCCGGTCTGTGAGATCCTTAAAGGTGCTAACAGACCGGAGCGGAAGTTTCACTGCCGCGACCGATTGATACGGCTTATCTACATGTTCAGACTAACAAGCGCGATTTTCGGTGCTTGTTGGTCTGAACATGTACATAAGCCGCCGTATCAATCGGTCCGTCGCGATATCGCAGGGGTCGCAGCAACGAAACTTTAGCGCCGGTCTGTGAGCACCTTTAAGGATAGTGGTCGAAGCGGCAAAAAAAACTCCGCCGCCAATTTAGTAAATAAATGAAAAACAGATTGTGAAACTGGGGCAAGATAAGTTGAAATGCGGCCCGAAACAAAAGCGTCAATTTGAAGCGTCTTCAAATCAGTAAATTAATGAAAAAAAATGTCGGTTTTGTATTGGGCCGCATTCGAACTTGTCTTGCGGCCCGCGGGCTGTGAATTTTTTTCATTCATTTATTCCAGGCACCAAATTGTGAGTAAAGGCTCCTTCAGACCGGCGCGAAGCGTTTGCGTCGCGAAATTTCCGCAGCGAAAAATTCGCCAGTGGCGCTGCAGCGAAATGGTCATGCCCACACCAAAACGCGATTTTTAGGTTTATCGTCATGAGTTCCTCAGAGGAAGAAGCTCTGCTATTATTAGTATTGACCACAGAAGAGGGAAATCGGTCAGTTTGTTATTTTTTATTTATTTTTAATTTCAAAACACAGCGACAGCGAAACTAATCGCGCATGCGGCGTTCTTGTCTTGAAATGCTGCACGACCGCGGCTATTGGCGGAAATCGCGCTTGTTGATCTGAACATGTACATAAGCCGCCACGTCAATCAGTCCGCCGCGATAACCGGTCGCGGCAGCGAAACTTCCGCGTCGGTCTGGTCTAAAAGCACCTTAAAAGTTTGCTAATTTCGCCACGCAATCAGTTAGTCTGTGGATTTAGATTAAAATCCACCAATTATTTAGTGTATTCGCTCCGAGCGCAACAGCACTGCGCCAAAGGTGTCACTTTTAAGAACTTCATGACCGATATATATTTCCTGAATATCATTATTTATCAAGTGAATGGAAAATTTCAAAGTGTGTCTGAAAGTGTTTTCCCTGCTGGTTGTAAATATATAATTTGCATTTTGCTAACAGCTTCTGTTCGCGAGGCATGATTTGATAAAATTGGCAAAATCGTGCGAAATATCGCGAAATTTAGTCGCCCGAGCTGAGAACTGGGTAGCTAATCAGCTAATCGTTATTTTTAAGGAAATCTGAGTGCAGCCGTGGGGATGACCTCCTGAAAATGATGCCGCAATCCGTTTTTATTTATCGGCAACCCTTCTCGAGTTACAGACTTGTGCGACTAAGTCGAAATTCGTGAAAATTTGAATTCGGAATGTCGTAGTAAAAAATTGAAACTTTCCAAACAATTTACACATCGTTTTGCTCGCCTTGTAGTCTAGTTTCATCGTGCCAAAAATAGTTTCGTTGGGATTTGTAGTTTTAGAGAGGTTTCTAAAAAATCGGACGGCGATAACGAAACGACGGCTTATAATAGCGAAACACTTATATATCTTGTTTATTTGTAACTTTACATCGAAATAAACTCAAAAATCGCTTTCAGCACTTTCAGCACGATTTTATTCGGGGAATAAAAAATCACAACCAAATTTTCAAAAAAAAAATGCGAAATTTTTTCATTTTGGTCTAAAAGTGTGAAGTGTGAATGAAGTGTGAATAGAAAAAATCGAAATTGAGGCTTTTTCAATTTTCTCAAAAACGGTAAACAGCAATGAAATCATTTTTGGCACACAGAAACTACTCGACCAGACGAACAAATCGATGTATAAAATGTTCGGAAATATTCAATTTTTCATTAAGAAATTTCAAACTGAAATATTACGATATTCGATTTGATAAGTCGATATTTCAGAAACGGTGATAATGAAAAACGGATTGCGGCAACGGTTTCAGAATGTCATTTTCTTATTAACACACTTAGATTATTCACAAGACATTCATTACTTTCCAAGATCCCCACTCGAACGCCGAAATTCCTTAAGATTTCACTCAATTCTAACAAGCCATCGTGAAGGGAAAGAACTTGCGAATTTGCATATTTTTAATCAACAGCAAAAATGCTTTCAGAAACGTTTTTCCATTTTGCCATAACTAAAAAAAGTAACGATTTTAGCAAAATCGATTTTCTAGCATTTTATCGTTTCCGCTAACTTGACTTCCCGGTTCGATGGAATTTTTTAATTAAATGCCTCTTAGGAATATCACACATCACATCTGAATCGATTGGTGCCAACTACAAGTATCTGTAACAAGCCGTTATGACATCGTGAAATCTTCGGAAAATGCATGAACATGTATTTCCTGAAAATCATTATTTTTCAAGCGATTGGAAAATTTGAAAGTGTGTCTGAAAGTGTTTTCCCTGCTGGTTGTGAATATACAAATAGCATCTTGTTAGCCGCGTTTGGATTCGGAATAAGCCGAGTTGAATTTTTGGTTTTCATTTTGCTGGCAATAACGACTTTATTAGACAATTCAGCAAAGATAGAAGAGATCAGAATATTCAGTTAAGCGGTAAAAAAAATATTTATTAGGAGACGAAGTTGTCTATTTGGCCACGGGTGGCGCGCGGTTATGCACGGAGCGAATACACGAGATTATTATATTACATCAAAACTTGCGATCGCAAAAAATGTGTGCGAAAATAATCTAGTCTGTCATATAACATGTATGATAGTATGATAGATGACAGATAACAAGTATAGTTGAGTATTTGATTTAGATCAGGAGTGTCCAACTTGCGATAATATAACCAAGATAACCAAGACCAGTTGCTATGAGAAACAAAACATCAAAATAGACCTTTTCATAGTTGACATTGTTTTGTGCGCATGTGTCAATTTCCGCTATGTTTTTTGGGCACTTTTTGACGTAGAATAACAAAATGTGCCCGAAACTTTCATATTCCCGCCTTTTAAATATGGCAGACGCTTACGCTTAACTAAACGTAATCCATTAAACTGTATATATAATATATACAGTACAAATATAATTTATATAGTTCAATGCCGTAAACAGGTCTATTATCTAGTCTGTTATAAATGACAGATGGCATATGATGTTGAGTTACTAAGGTACTAAGATAGTTACAGCTTGGAAACTAACTGCAAGTTTACAACAGTTAGCAATTGCTTCAAATTATACAGTTTTTTTTTGTTATCTTACTTTTTTTCAGTATTTTGTATACTTTCTTGAGTTTCCATTTCTCAAAACCTTATTCAAATAAAGAGTGTAATATAAACAATATAACTCTCGTATGATTTAAAACACAAAAATACCTTTGAACATTTTTTTCGTTTAGTTTTAAGGTTATAATGCGACCACGCTCATCTGTCACTCTGCGAAAGAAACAGCGAAAGCACGCGTTATAGAAATATACACTTCGAGAAAGTATAGAACGCGCGCGGTATAGAACTATACACTGAGCGAAAGAGATAGGCGTATAACGTAACGTAACGTTTTCTGCCGAATCACTCCTTCCGAGACCTCCCTAAAGAAACTTCGTTCCAAAAATTAAGGCCCAAACTGCGCTTCGTCGCTCTTCTATGCCTCTCTGAGTGATAATTTTCATTCAGAGATTATTTAACTTATTATTTACATTCATTTAACTTTTAGTTAGGGTTTTTTTACTTCCTCGTTTTGTATTTGTCCTAGAGATTCTATTTGCAAACAATCTTATTTTGTGTGCGCTTTAGAAACAGGAAGCTACTCCAAGTGGCTTCCCTGTAACGACTGTTCTTTGGGGTTTCTAGCACCACTATAAATAAAACTATTGTTTTGTAGCGGCTGGGGTGGGCGGCCAAATGTTTCCGTCGACGTCGACAGCGCCGAGCTTTGGCGGCTTTGGTTCGACGTTTGGTACACCTGCTGCGACGCCAGCTCCAGCTTTTGGTACCTCGTTTGGAACCCCTGCAGCGAGTGCGGCGCCAGCGTTTGGATCAACTTTTGGGACGCCTGCAGCTAGCACCGCGACGCCAGCGCCAGCTTTTGGATTGTCTTTCGGAGCAACGACTACGGCTGCTCCTGCTTTTGGTACGGCGACGCCTAGCTTGTTCGGTACGGCAGCTACCAGTAAACCAAGTTTGTTTGGAGCTCCTACAACGCCTAGCTTGTTTTCGACTCCTGGCACTTCTGCTCCTTTATTTGGAGCCACCACAACAACACAAGCGCCGAGTTTATTTGGAGCAGCACCTTCGGCTACTCCAAGTCTGTTTGGAACTACAACTTCTTCTGCACCAATGTTTGGAGGAAGTTTTTCAACAGCAACAACCACACCGAGCCTTTTCGGAAACACCGGTACCACTGGTGGCCTGGGTCTTTTTGGTAACACCGCCACAACTTCCGCTCCACTATTTGGAGGCTTTGGTACTAACACAGTAACAACAAGCAACTTAGGTTTTGGAACTGGAAGCAACTTCAGTTTTGGTAATGGAGGTCTTTTTGGTCCAAAACCTGGACAACCCCAACAACTACCTGGTAAATACTTCCCCAAACTAAATTAAAACGTATTTACCAAAATTTCCTTTTGTTAGGTGTTGATAAGGCCCAACAAACTTTAGCTTCGTTTTGCGCGATCAATGTCTTCGGCGATGAACGAGATGAGATTTTGAAGAAGTGGAACATGCTCCAAGCCTCTTGGGGCACCGGCAAAGGTTTCTACAACATCTCGCAACCACCAATCGACTACGACCATTGCAACCCCTTCTACAGGTTCAAGGCTATAAGTTACTTCGTTATCCCGCAAATGGACAACGCTGATGGTCTTGTCAAACTACTCTTCAACAAAAAGGAATCAGAACTATCGTAAGCTATATTTAATTATTGTTACATTAAAACTGTATTTATTTTGCTTTTAGTACCCAAAAGGCTACCATAATAAATGGACTGAATGGGATTTTGGGCAATAAGCCTAATCTTACAGTAAATATACTTCATATCAAAGCTGTTTCTGATAACGAATCGGAAGTTATGATAACGGTATCGGAGAAAGGTGTAACGGGAGCTAGTAGGAAGATTCACGCCACAGATTTGGCCGCCTTTTTGAACCAACCCCAACAGAAACAGCAACTTGCCACTGCTGGGGTTTCCTTCATAGGAGCCTACATAATGCCCTCCAAGGCACAATTAGAAGAATATTTAAAAGAACCACCACCAGGTAAATAAATTATGATTACAATTCCTAGTCATAATTTGTGTTTTCTAGGTATCGATAGTCAGTTGTGGAAAGCTGCTCAGGTGGACAATCCCAACCCTAATAAATACCTTCCTACTCCTTTGGCAGGGTTTTCTAATTTGAAGAAGAGAATGCTTTGTGAAGAGTTCGAGACTGGATTGCACAGAGCCTTCCTGGATAAAGTCAACGGTGATATCAGAGAGCTGAAGAAGAAACACGCGTCGTCTATAGCCCAAATCGCCGAGCAGAAGCAAAAGTTTTTGCAGTTGCAGCACCGCGTTTTAAAGGTAAATCGGTTGTTTGATGTAGGTTGTGGATTTGTTTATGGTTATTGTTTTAGATTTTGGTCAAACAGGAGAGCACGAGGAATTTAGGCATGGCCTTACAACCTGAGGAAGAAATGTTGAAGGCGAGGTTGGAGATGATGTTGACACAACTTAACATGCCCACACAATTCAGAGTAAGATTATTTGTAAAACATTTTTGAGAAACTCGCCGCCAAGGATAAAGATATTTTTCTTCTAGAACCTTTGATAGTGATGACTTCTTTTGTTCCAATATTTTGAAATGGAGTTTAATAATATTGTTGTTTTTTTGTAGGGAAAGGTTAATGAGCTGATGAGTTCAACGAGGGTCCAAAACGTGTTCGATTTGAACAAAACGGAGAATTATATAATTGATCCGAAGGTGCAGGAGGACATGAAGCAGTTCCTGACAATGGAACAGAACGGAATAACGCATCTGATCAACATCATAAACAACGACCTGAAGGACCTGAAAGTCATCTCCACCGGGATGAACGAGCTGATGTGTAACAAGTGAATGTTATAAGTAAAAATAAGGTTTTATTTTTATTCCTCTTTTTTAATTATTGTTTTATGTACATAAAAAAGAAACTCACGGGATTTTCGGTGGGTCGGTATTTTTATATTTAAGGATTTTTGTTTTGGAAATATATATTTAAATTCACATGCAATTTGTCCCTTAATCCAGATCCATAAAGGCCCCCCTACACGGTCAATATAATTGTTTCAATATTGAATTTCGATCATTTTATTGATCATCTGGGGGGCTATTTGTGTCAATTAAATTGAGACATCAAATAAATTTGATTTTTATTGAAGCACCATCAATGTATTGAAGCAGTGTCAATATTTATTGTCCTTGAGAGATGGGTGGATCTATCAAATTTGGAAAAGCTTTTTAACCAAGTGTTTTGTAGGAAATACAAAGAGGCCAAGACCGAGAACAGATTCTTCCGCTTGTAGGTCACGTAGATCATCAGGATCAAGCTAGAGAATGACGCCGATGATGAAACAAAGCGATTTCTGCTCCTCGAAGGACCCGTGGTGGGTCATCGTGAAGTTGTGGCCCATATAATCGTCGTCTTCGCCGCGGCTTAACGTATCTATCATGGACGTTGCATTTTCTTGGAGTTGCGGTTTCAGTGATCGTTGAAGTTATTTACAAAGAAATCAAGAACTTTATGTAACCAGGGATACCAAATCGGGCTGACTGGACGTCCATGTTGCATTATCTTGGAGTTCTGTTGCGGCTTCAGTGATCGTTGTAGTTTTGTACAAAATAGATATATACAAAAAAGCGAAGACCGAGAATAGATTCTTCCCCTTGTAGGACACGTAGATCATCATCAGGATCAAACTGACCACGACTAGGATCCCGAGAATGACGCCGAGGATGATGTAAAGCGATTTATGCTCCTCCTCGAAGGACCCGAGGTGGGTCATCGTGAGGTTGTGGCCCATGTAATCGCCGTCTTCGCCGTGGTTTAACCTATTCATCATGGACGTTGCATTTTCTTGGAGTTAGGTTGCGGTTTCAGTGATCGTTGAAGTTTTGTACAAAATAGATATATACAAAAAAGCGACGACCGAGAAAAGATTCTTCCGCTTGTTGGTGACGTAGATCATCAGCAGGATCAAACTGATCACGACCAGGATCCCGAGAATGACGCCGATGATGATGAAAAGCGATTTGTGCTCCTCCTCGAAGGACCCGTGGTAGGTCATCGTGAAGTTGTGGCACATGGTATCGTCGTCTTCGCCGCGGCTAAACCTATTCATCATGGACGTTGCATTTTCTTGGAGTTATGTTTCGGCTTCAGTGATCGTTGAAGTTTTGTACAAAGAAATCGAGGACTTTATGCAACCAGGGATACCAAGTCTGGCTGACTGAAAAATAGCCCATTTGCACGGAAAACCGAATCAGATAGGCTATCGGCACTTTAGGCTCTTTAGCCATTCAAGGCCCCAGGTGTGGACGGATCATTCCCGCCTTCCCACAACAAGAAAGGAGGGAATTAATGTCGTATCTTCTAAAAAATTTTTTTTAAGTAGTTCAGTGTTTGGGTACAAACGAAGGGCTAAGGTGGTATTAATACCGAAGGTGGGGAAAAAAGACGCCACTCAACGGAAGTCATTTTGACACATTAGACATCTTTCACGTTAAAGACAATGGAGAAGGAAATTGACAATTACCTTAGGACAACAGTGCTGGTAGGTACACCACTACACAACTGTCAGCATGCATACAGAGCAGGAAACAATAAAGTAAAACTATTGTGCAAGGAAAAGAAGGGTAGCTTTCTATGCCCACGTTGCAAAATTGCCTCCAAACCGACTAACCAACCGTCTTTTCACCTTCTGGCAAAAGAAGAAGGTTCATATGACTTGGTTGACAGAAACCGAAAAGGATATTAAAGAACTGGGAATAACAGACAGTCTCCAAAACAGACAGTCTGTGAGACGCACCCTGAAGGAAGTCCGTGGATTTCAGGAAAAACCCCGAAGGAAAGGTACCCCCTGGACAGAAGAGAGAAAGGAGTTACACCGGCAGAAGATGTGACAATACTGGGCAAAGATCAAACCCCAACAGAGTTGAACAAGCGTGGTCCAAAGTAGGCCTATTTGAAAGAAGAAGGAAAAGTAAAGCAAATTCCTTCCTGATATGGTGGCGATAAAAGAAAAATTAACCCAGATAAACCTAAAATAATATTTTTTAATTAATTAGTGTCCTATATTTAGGACATTTAGGCATACCTGGATTAAGGATTAAAATGGCGATAAAGAAAATCCTTGGTTGTTTTTTTTTTGTTCAAAAATCTTATTGTTCCTCTAAAATCTTACAAAGAAAAAACAGAGAAAGTTTTCTATACAATAAATATCATCTATTATTTACAAATCTATATCACAATTCATTGCCTTTTAAATCTTAAAACACTCAACATAAAGGAAGGAAAAACAAAACGGTAAGACAAACAGAAAGGAAAATACATCGAAACACAAACAAAAATACTTCACACAAATTAAAAAAAACACGAGAAAAGAAAAACCCATAAATTATAATACTGAAACAAAAACTGTCTTTTTTGATAAACTCAATGTTTTCTTGAAATACTTAAATCTAACGGTCCATCGATGTCCATATCACTTTTCAGGTCGTACGGCTGGAAGATCTTCGGTTCTCCAATGAACGGGTTCAAAATCTGATTCCACTTCGCGTTGAACGCCCCCAGCTATATCAACTCGGCAGCCCTCGACAAGCAACTCGAAATGCAACAGGTGTGCTTGCAATCGCAACCTTTCTCCTTCTGCACGTTCTCCACCTTCACGTTCTCGTTGACAAAGTGTTTGTAGGTTTTGACATGCTTGCGCAAGCTGCTGGGGTCCGTGTACCTTTTCGGACACCCGGGCACTTTGCACTGGTACGGCTTGTCCACTTGGTGCGTCCTCGTGTGCTTAAAACGATCGCTGGAGTTGGAGTAGGCCTTGTTGCAGCCGGGCACTGGACAGACGTAGGGCTTCTCACCGCTGTGCGACCACGTGTGGATTTTCAAATTTTCCGCACGCGAAAACGACTTCTCGCATTGGAAGCACTGATGGGGTTTCTCGTTCGTGTGTGTTCTCACATGAACCAACATTTTATACCTTGAATATAACAAAATTTTAGAAACTTATGCCAAAAACAAGACAACATTTAATATTTACCTTGCATTGAATCCTCTGTTGTTCCTTGTGCAGCCCTCCCAGCCGCAGTAGAAGAGTCCGCCGGGGCCGCTGGCCGCGTAGACGTTGCTCACGTGAGTGGCAAGTTGGTCGAGCGAGTCGAATTTCGACTTGGATCTGGACTTCGACCTGGACTTCGTTCTTCCGGCGGTCGATTATCTTAGGGGATGAGACCTACACGCTCGAGATCGAGTTCTCACTGTCGCTCTGGAAGAATAGACAACATATCATTAGCTTATGTTGAATTAGGTATGGATAGTTTTAACCTAACTTAGACAATAGACAAAGCTGCCCAATTTAATTTCGGCTTTGTTTGATTTTGAATATTGTAGCTTAGGCTCTTAGTTTAAGTCTATTAAAGCTTAGGCATATATAGTCTATTTTTTTAACAGGCTAAAGTGTTTGCGAACTTTTATAGTTCTCTTGCTGAGAGTAGAGTTTGACTGCTAGTAAACAATTTTTGCGTGGCAAATAGAATGAAATTAACCTTCGTTGCGTTCGGATGTGTTAGCTCGAAGTTTTAATTTACGTTTACTAAGTGTCCTATTTCCCAAATTTTTTTCAGTTCTACCTCATTTAGCCAATCTTTGGATTAGACAGTTTATAAGCTTTATTTCTTTAAGTTGTTTGTGATCTAGACTAGACAATTTTGTATAATTTAGTTTCAGGTTTTACTAATCTAGCACGTTTTGTTTTGATCTAGACTATACACTTTTTGCCATATTACTTGAAAAGTGGAAATTACAAAAAAGGTGCAGTTATGGAGAAGGGCTGGTTGTATTCATACCGTAGGCAGGCAAAAAAGACCCCACTCAAATGAAGTCATTTATTCAAATTAGTCCAACATCTTCCATGTTAAAGACAACGGAGAAGGTAATTGACAAATATCTTACGACAACAGCGCTGGTAGGTAGACCACTACACAACTAACAGCATGCATCCAGAGCAGGAGACAATAATGTAAAGCTATTTTTTCTTGCTGATTACAAATTTGGTGGTGATAAAAAAATTTACCCATATAAATCTAACATAATATTTTTTAATTAATTAGTGTCCTATAGTTAGGACGTCAGGCATATCTGGGTTAAGGATTGAAATGGCGATAAAGAAAACCCTTGCTTGTTTTTTTTTTTTGTTCAAAAATCTTATTGTTCCTCTAAAATCTTACAAAGAAAAAACAGAGAAAGTTTTCTATACAATAAATATCATCTATTATTTACAAATCTATATCACAATTCATTGCCTTTTAAATCTTAAAACATAAAGGAAGGAAAAACAAAACGGTAAGACAAACAGAAAGGAAAATACATCGAAACACAAACAAAAAATACTTCACACAAATTAAAAAAACACGAGAAAAGAAAAACCCATAAATTATAATACTGAAACAAAAACTGTCGTTTTTGATAAACTCAATGTTTTCTTGAAATACTTAAATCTAACGGTCCATCGATGTCCATATCACTTTTCAGGTCGTACGGCTGGAAGATCTTCGGTTCTCCAATGAACGGGTTCAAAATTTGATTCCACTTCGCGTTGAACGCCCCCAGCTTGATCAACTCCGCAGCCCTCGACAAGCAACTCGAAATGCAACAGCTGTGCTTGCAATCGCAACCTTTCTCCTTCTGCACGTTCTCCACCTTCACGTTCTCGTTGACAAAGTGTTTGTAGGTTTTGACATGCTTGCGCAAGCTGCTGGGGTCCGTGTACCTTTTCGGACACCCTGGCACCTTGCACTGGTACGGCTTGTCCACTTGGTGCGTCCTCGTGTGCTTGAAACGATCGCTGGAATTAGAGTAGGCCTTGTTGCAGCCGGGCACTGGACAGACGTAGGGCTTCTCACCGCTGTGCGACCGCGTGTGGATTTTCAAATTTTCCGCACGCGAGAACGACTTCTCGCATTGGAAACACTGGTGGGGTTTCTCGTTCGTGTGCGTTCTCACATGAACCAACATTTTATACCTTGAATAAAACAAAATTATAGAAACGTATGCCAAAAACAAGGCAAGATTTTTGAAATCACTATTTACCTAGCGTTGAATCCTCTGTTGTTTCTTGTGCAGCCCTCCCAGCCGCAGTAGAAGAGTCCGCCGGGGCCGCTGGCCGCGTGGACGTTGCTGACGTGAGTGGCGAGTTGGTCGAGCGAGTCGAATTTGATACCGCAGGACCTCCAGCAGCACTGGACTTCGTTCTTCCGGCGGTCGATTATCTTAGGGGATGAGACCTCCACGCTCGAGATCGAGTTCTCACTGTCGCTCTGGAAGAATAGACAACATATCATTAGCTTATGTTGAGTTAGGTAGGGGTAGTTTTAACTAACTTAGACAATAGACAAAGTTACCTAATTTAGTTTCAGCTTTGTCTAATTATGAATATTGTAGCTTAGGCACTTAGTTTTAGTCTATTAAAGCTTAGGCATAGTCTATTTTTTCTAATAGACTAAAGTGTTAGGGAACTTTTTTAGTTCTCTTGCTGAGAGTAGAGTTTGACTGCTAGTAAACAATTTTGAGTTGCAAACAGTATGAATTTGAACTTCGTTGCGTTCGGACGTGCTAACTCAAAGTTTTAATTTATGTTTATTAAGTCTCCTATTACCCACAATTTTTTCTATGTTACACCATTTAGCCAATCACTGGATTAAACAGCTTTTAAGCTTTATTTATTTATAGTGTTTGTGATATGGACTAGACAATTTTGTATAATTTAGTTTCAGGTTTTTCTAATCTAGCACGTTTTGTTTTGATCTAGATTAGACAATTTTGAATATTAAGTAAGAGTAAATAGGACAAGACTAAATTAAACAAGATTAGAAAATTAGATAAGACACGACAAAATAAAACTGGAGAAGTTAGACAAGCAGACTAGGCAAGATTAGACAAAACTAATTACGATAACCAGACAAAGTTGAACAAGATTGGACTCAACAAATCAAAATAAAACAATATTAGACAAGACTAGACAAGACAAGACAAAGCTAGACAAGATTGGAATAGATTAAACTGCCTATCTGGTTTCGTCATTATTTAGATGCGTTTTGAAAGTAAACAGTACAAGATTAAATTATACAAGATTAAACAAAAGTAGATATAACAAGACCAAATAAAAGTAAAGAGAGTAAGACAAGTTTGGTCATAACAAGTTTAGATAAAAACAGATTAAGTAAGATTAGACAAAACTAGTTAAGACAAAACCGTGCAAAGATGAACAAGGTTAGACCCTACAAATCTAAATATTAGACAAGACTAGATAAGACAATACTAGAATTGACTAGACTTGTCTAGTTTTGTCTAATTTATACATGGTAATCCCTTTATGTTTTATATATACGTTTTTGTTAGTCTAACACTAAATCAAGTTATTAATTATTGATAGTGAATATTTACCTGAATACTGTTTGGCGATTGTGGCATCAAGAGTTCATCAGACATGCTTAATCCTTCGAAGCGATTAAGGTATTGGTAAGGCGGAGAAGGCGGCACGGCGGGGTAGTACGGGTTGTAGAACAGGGGACTCCCAACAACCATCCTGTGATCGTAGACAATCATGTTAAATTCAAATTGTCATTTATTGATAAAAAAATGTTGTGTTTAGTACGAATTAGTGGCTGAAACTGAGGCGGAATCAAAACCGGCCGAAGTTTATAATTACTGGCGATAGTGCTGAAAGGCGCTCCCGCTTGGGGGGCATCGTCTGTCTCGCTCTCATTAATACTATTATCATTATCAGCGGCCGGGGGAGAGGAGATCGCGTTGTGCGCGATGAGACGAGGAAAGAGCTATGGATCAACAACAACCGGAAAATTCTGGTTTGCAGTTTTTTTTTGGATCACCGGGGCCGAAGATAACGGACGTACACTAACCATCGACTGACCCTAGAACTGGATTCAAGCGGTTCTATAATCTTATCGCCGCTGCCCAAGCCCCCCTGACATCTTATACTGCTTGCTGAATATTAACATCATGCTCAATGCATACAGTGGACCTTTTTTGCGGAATTTGTCTTTGTTTGTACATACAAAAGCTTACACTTTATTAATAGTTTACCAATTCTCTGCTCGGGCGACCAAATTTCGCGAAATTTCGCTCGATTTTGCCCATTTTATCAAATCATATCTCGCGAACGGAACCTGCTAGCAAAATGCAATTTGATTATTTACAACCAGCATGGAAAACACTTTCAGGCACACTTTGAAATTTTTCTTTCACTTGATAAATAATGATTTTATTTAAAGATATTTTCTCCCGCAAATTTCACGATGTCATAACTATTGAACGACTAATCACAGAGACTTCTAGTTTTTATCAATAGATTCAGTATCCCAAAATTAGTCAGAAAACATATATGGTATTCCTAGGAACCTTTTAATTAGGAAATACCAACGAGCCAGCGAACGATCCTCTGGAGCAGTGGTGCAATCTATTTTCATTTGCGACCCAACATTTTATGTCAAATTTGGTTAGAAAGAGAGACTTGATAGAATTAAAATTAAACATTAATAAAATACCGTAACTTCAACAAAGCAAATCAACAATTAAAAAAAGTCATAATTTTAATGGGAGGAATGCACTTGATGGATTGACTGCAATTTCTCAATAATTGGCTTCAGTTTTGTAAGAAATCTCCTCGTTATGTTATGTTCTGTTCCTTTTCTTTGTTAATAGGTTTGTAAGGACACTAAAACTTTTTTCGACAAGGTATCACGAGTTAAACGCTATCAAAAGTTTTCTCGCAATTTCCGACAGCCCCAAGATATTTTTCTGGTATTACTGTCTGCAGCAAAAATGTTTCATAGCCTTTTTTAAATCCCACGTTCAGATCCTCATTGGTGCTAAGCTCGATTAGCTCCACTTGTAATACTCTATTCGCCACTTCCGTTTTATCAAATGGATTTATGATCCCTGGTGGTATTTCCATCGTCAGAATGTCTTCAAATCGTTTTTTCAAGTCATCATGCAGGGCATTTAAATGTTTAATGTATGTCTTAATATCCCCTTCAAGACATTTTGCCTGTGACAAGTTTAGAAACTGGCAGGCTAATATTTTGCTTCATAAATTTCAATTTTCAATGAAAATCCGAAATTGCACCCACGATATCGTTCGAACACGACAGGAGCTCCTTCGGCGATTTTCAATCTGCTCCTTATTTTTGTTAATAGGATTGTAACGACACTAAAACTTTTTTCGACAAAGTATGACGAGGGAAACGCTATCAATAGTTTTCTCGCAATTTCGCATAGCCCAAGATATTTTTATGGTATTTCTACCTTCAACCAGAATGTTTGATAGCCTTTTTTAAACCCCACCTTCCGCTTCTCATTGGTGCTAAGCTCGATTAGCTCTTATTGTAAAACCCCATTCGCCACTTCCGTTTTTTCCGTTTCATCAAATGGATTCATGATCCCTGGTGGTATTTCCATCGTTAGAATGTCTTCAAATCTATTGTCCAAGTCATCACGCAGTGCATTTAGATATTGAACGTATGTCTGAATATCCTCTTCAAGACATTCTGCCTGTGACAAGTTTGGAAACTGGGAGACTAATATTTTGCTTCACAAATTAAAATTTTCAATGAAAATCCGAAATTGCACCCACGATATCGCTCGAACATGGCAGGAGCTCCTTCGGCGATGTTCAATCTGCCCCTTATTTTTGTTAATAGGTTTGTAACGACACTAAACCTTTTTTCGACAAGGTATGACGAGCGAAACGCTATCAATAGTTTTTTTCGCAATTTCCCATAGCTCAACATATTTTTCTAGTATTTCTGCCTTCAACCAGAATGTTTGATAGCCTTGATTAAGCTCGATTAACTCCTCTTGTAATACCCCATTCGTCACTTCCGTTTCATCAAATGGATTTATGATCCATGGTGGTATTTCCATCGTCAGAATTTCTTCAAATCTATTTTTCAAGTCATCATTCTGAGCATATAAATGTTGAATGTATGTCTGAATATCCTCTTCAAGACAATCTGCCTGTGACAAGTTTGGAAACTGGGAGACTAATATTTTGCTTCATGAATTTCAATTTTCAATGAAAATCCGAAATTGCACCCACGATATTGCTCGAACATGGCAGGAGCTCCTTCGGCGATGTTCAATCTGCTCCTTATTTTTGTTAATAGGTTTGTAACGACTCTAAAACTTTTTTCGACAAGGTATGACGAAGGAAAAGCTATCAATAGTTTTCTGGCAATTTCCCACAGCCCAAGATATTTTTCTGGTATTTCTGCCTTCAACCAGAATATTTCATAGCCTTTTTAAAACCCCACCTTCAGTTCCTCCTTGGTACTAAGCTCGATTAGCCCCTGTAATATCCCATTCACCACTTCCTTTTCATCAAATGGATTTATGATCCGTGGTGGTATTTCCATCGTCAGAATGTCTTAAAATCTACTATTCAAGTCATCATGCAAGGCATTTAAATGTTGAATATATGTGTGATATCCTCTTCAAGACATTCTGCCTGTGACAAGTTTAGAAACTGGGAGACTAATATTTTGCTTCACAAATTTAAATTTTCAATGAAAATCCGAAATTGCAACCACGATATCGCTCGTGCATGGCGGGAGCTCCTTCTACGATATTCAATCTGCTCCTAATCTTTGTTAATAGGTTTGTGACGACACTAAAACTTTTTTCGACAAGGTATGAAGAGGGAAAAGCTATCAATTGTTTTCTCGCAATTTCCCATAGCCCAAGATATTTTTCTGGTATTTCTGCCTGCAACCAGAATGTTTGATAGCCTTTTTTAAACCCCGTCTTCAGCTCCTCATTGGTGCTAAGCTCGATTAGCTCCTTTTGTAATATTTCATTCGCCACTTCCGTTTCATCAAATGGATTTATGATCCGTGGTGTATGTGTGGTGTATAACTTGAATAATAGACTTGAAGATATTCCATCGTCAGAATGTCTGCAGATCTATTATTCAAGTCATCATGCAAGACATTTAAATGTTGCATGAACTTGAATGTCTGAATAACCTCATCAAGACATTCTACCTGTTTGTAAACTGGAAGAATTCGCGTCGACTAATATTTTCTTTCATAAATTTCAATTTTCGAGGAATAGCCGAAATTACACCCACGATGTCGTGCGAACATGGCAGGAGCTCCATCTGCTGCCCCCGAAATGTTTGTAAATGGAATCGATTTTTCCTTAAAAAAACACTCAGTACATTATTTATTGATTAGCTTTTAAAGAAAAAAATGTGAAAAAACTATGAAAAGGAGGCCACACAATATTCAGTATATCGCACCTAAAGTACAAAACTACCATCGCTATGTGGGTCTCCTCCATGCAGTGGCAAAAAAGAATATCACAAGAGGCCACAGGAAAACATATATCCTTGGTTGGAGCCGGGAGTGTACGACACTATCAGGAGTATGAAGTCATCAGGGATCCAGATGTGGCAGATGATGCAGTGTATGGACTCTTCTAGACGTGAGAAATGGCGAGAACTCACAGAAAATCTCAGTTTTCAACATTCCAGTAAGAAAGCGTGGTCCCTTCTCAAGGAACTAGATGACTGCCAACTAAAGGTAGGCGTCTAGAGGCGTCTAAAGGTAGGCGACTGCCAACTAAAGGTAGGCACATTTTCGCATCGTACGTATCGGACGCATCGCATCAAACGGATTATTTTTGTACAATGCGTCCACAGTATCAGCAGCGATCGGATTTGCCGACGCAACTACCAGCAAATACCATATTCCGTATGACGTCATCGGCATATGTATGATGTCATCCAGTATACGGTATGATGTCATCGAGTATAGGGTATGATGTCATCGGGTAGATTCGTGCGATCCGTACGATGCGGATCAGAGGACGCACTTGTATAACTTTCTATGGAAAGAATACTACGATCTGTTTGATGCGATGCGTCCGATACGTTCGGTGCGAAAATGTGGACGCCTACCTTTAATCCACCATCGCCCCTTCAGCAGCATTAAACCAAACACCATTGCTAATAGAATTGTTAATTTAACTAGAAGAACAAACGGAATTAATAAGGAGAAAACAAACACGAACTTAGAACAAACCGTAACGACGCCAATCAAATGTCAGAATTCTCTAGGGACTTTACGACATGTGAGATCATCGAAGCACTGAAAGAAATTAAGATAGGAAAGGCGGCTGGTCGGAATGGAGTCTTCCCGGAGTTCCTGCGGTACTGCGGACCTCGATTGCATGGTTGACAGCGTTTTATAGCGAACTCCTAGGATCCGGACAGCTCCCACCGATGTTTAAACAAACGACGATTGTCGCCATTTTAAAACCCGGAAAGAACGGACTAAACCCAGAAGACTATAGACTTCTCAGCGTATGCTACAAATTACTTGAAAGGCTAATACTCAACAGAATAAATCCAGCTGTAGAAGCATCCATGCCTATTGAACAAGCAGGTTTTAGATTGGGTAGAGGCTGTTGCGACCAGGTGCTTGCAATAACCACGCACATGGAACATGGATTTGAACATCATAAAGAGTCAATCGACACTTTCATAGACCTCACGTTGGCATATGATACTGTCTGGAGGAAGAGCGTACCCAGGATATGAACTAGGGGGGCAGCTCATATTTGTTTCAAGGATTATGAAATGAATTATGCATTATAAAATGAAGTAGCCATCTGTCGTACAATATCAGAACTGCTTCGCCATGCTCTTTGCACCTGAAGACTTCAGGGTGAGGTTTTAATAACGTTATAGATATTACCGTGCGGCGAGGTGGGTTCTGGACACTGAAATTCCTACATTACATCAACTGTAAAAAACTTGCCGTGTTATTGAACAATATGTTGTCCAACAGATATGTAAGGTGCACCTGAATGTACAAAGTATACAAACAAACAGAAATTGATGTATCATCAGCAAACATGATGGTCTTAGCGTCTATGTAACTCGGTAGATCATTAATAAATAGTGAAAATAAAAATGGTCCCAAGACAGATCCCTGTGGCACATCGATTCCGATATCCTTAGTTGTTTATTCTCACAATTATATTTCGTTCTGTCAAAAATGATAGAAGGTTTCAAAACGTGTCTCGAAAGCTGTAACATTCCATCTTGTCAACAATAAAATCAATATTGATAGTATCAAACGTTTTGGCTAGATTAAAGAGTAGTCCAACAACATGGTTTCCTTCATCTAGGTTTTGTATGACAAATTTAACGAAACTGCTGGCAGCAGTTTCTACCGATTTATTTGCTCGAAATCCATGCTGATAACAGTTCATATTTATTTAAAAATATCACCGTGCGATTAAATATAAGGCGCATAAATTTTTTTGAAAATGAAGATGTTAACGAGATTGGTCTATAGTTCTTTACATTCTGAGGGTTTGCTGTTTTATGTAGACTATATTTAGACTAGTCTTATCTTTTTATTCGCAGAGATTTGTCTAAAAAATGTATTTTTCGTTGGAAAAAAACCCGATGTTTACATCGTTGCAAATAATGTCTATAAATAAATTTTGTTTTCGCGGTTGAAATGCGAACGGCTTATTCCAGTATTTGTCTCGATAAGGGGGCCAGAGTGAGAAGAAAACAGGACTAATTTCGACGCTGACCGATAATACGAAATCTGACGAAATTAAATAATATAAATAAACTCTGTTTTACATAATATTTCGTTTTCGAATATAACTTGAAACATATTGTGTTTGTAAAACCTTCGAAAATTGAGATAAGATGTTTTCGAAAATGTCTGCTGGATGTTTTGAACATATGATGAACATACGTTTTTTAACACATGACTACTCTACCCTACCTGTTCAAGTTAGTCTTAATCTAATAAGTTTGTCTATAATTAGTCTTAACCTACTAGATACTATTTTCTAGATTTTCTAGTCTACGCTACATATGTTATCTATATAAACCTAAACAATTGCAAACACAAAAAACTAAAACAAAAAAATAAACTAATTTGCTATTCTAGGTATACCAAAGGGTAGTATAATAGGTCCTTAAAGGGTAGCATAATAAGTTCTTAAACGGTAGCACAATAGGTCCTTAAAGAGTAGCATAATAGGTCCTTAAAGCGTAGTATAATAGATCCTTAAAAGGTAGCATAATAGGTCCTCAAAGACAAGGTATATAAGAGAGTAGTATAAGGTAGTCAAAGATTAGGTATATCACAGGGTGGCATAATAGTTGTTCAAAGACTAGGTATACCACAAGGTAGCATAATATATCTTCAAAGAAACTTTAATATGAAGAATCTTCCATAAAAACTTAGCAATAAGCTCTTCTCTTCTGGCGGCCAGCGAAGCGATACCATGTCGTTCCAGGAGAATATTTTGATCCACACCGCGTTTGAGATAGACACCATCTAGGATATACGATAAATACTTTACTACGATACGATACGATTTATAATGTACGATAAATACTTTAAGAATCTGCGTTGAATACGGTCCACTGGCATTATCTGATTCATGCAATATGGATACCAAATAAGACACCCATACTCGAGTTTGCTTATTACATATGCAAAATACAATAATTTTATGAGGTCGATGTCTCTGAAAAGATGCACAAATTCTCATAATAAAACCTAACATTCTGGAAGCAGACATTGCAATATTAGTTATATGTCTATTCAAATTTAAATCAGAAGTGAATAAGATGCCCAAATCTCTTATCTCCATGCAGCCTTTAAGTTGTAATCCATTCACTGTGTATGATGTTGTGAAATGGTTAGATTTCCGGGAATATGACATGGAGCAGCATTTATCAACATTAAGGTACAGTTTATGAGTTTCACACCAGGATACTAATTTGTTGATGTTATGTTGAATCATTTGGCGAAGTGACGCTTGTAAAAAAGTTTGATGTCATCTGAATAGGCCTATACATGACAGTTTAGGGAATTTAACAAATTTGAACCCTGTGGAACACCAGAATCCATTGAAAATTTGTTCGAATGAAAACCATGGAAAGCTACGTATGCTTTACGGTCGTAATGCTAATTCGCCGCGGGCAAGACTAAAGAACTAACAACTGATAGCAGCCAAAACTACCAGCATTACCTCCTAGCTAATTCACATGGTACCTGTATCTCAACAAGACATCAGACAAGAAACTACACTCCGGATTTGCCAACTTAAAGCGATGGGAAGAACCACTAGATAGCTAACGGCATAGAATGGAGAAGGCAACGGGAACCACTCCAATAAAGACCCACTCCACAAATTCATCATTCATCAATCCATACTTCATTAATCATCCTTCAAGATCACATCTGGAATGGTAAACCCTGACCACGATCAGAAATATTGATCATTAATTAATCGGACAAATATGATTAGTCTTCTCACGACAAACATGTATTTGGGTTTGATTTAAGTGCTCCAATGTAGGCGTAATTCTCAAAATATTCCTAAAAATAATACACAAGAGAATTTATAACAAATGTGAAGAACAAATCTTAGCAAATCAATTTGGATTCATCAACGCCGTAGGCACAAGGGAAGCGCTTTTCTCAGTGCAGGTGCTCTTTCAAAGATCTAGAGACGTAAACTGCGATATCTACGTATGCCTAATCGATTATCAGAAAGCGTTTGATCAAGTGCAACATCACAAATTGATAGACATCCTTAAACAAGTGGGAATTGACGCCAAAGACCTACAAATCATCACTAACTTGTACTGGAAACAGACCGCATCCATGAAAATTGAAGAGGAACAAATAGAAGACATTGAAATAGCTAGAGGGGTAAGGCAGGGGTGCATTATTTCTCCGATTCTGTTCAATCTATACTCCGAATAGATCTTTAATGAAGCGCTAGAAGGCATAGAAGAAGGCATTTTACTGAACGGAGTCAGATTGAATAACATCCGATATGCCGACGACACAATGGTATTCGCTGACTCTCTTGAAGGACTCCAAACACTAATGAACAGAATT
This sequence comes from Phosphuga atrata, assembly GCA_944588485.1. Classification (NCBI taxonomy): domain Eukaryota; kingdom Metazoa; phylum Arthropoda; class Insecta; order Coleoptera; family Silphidae; genus Phosphuga; species Phosphuga atrata. The sequence continues at coordinate 67,072,242 of OX155895.1, forward strand.
GTAGCGGCTAGTGAAAAATATGGACTTAACATTAATAACAACAAAACAAAATTCATGGTCATTAGCAAAGACAATATAACTAATGCAAATCTCTACGTTCACAACCAACAAATAGAGAGAGTGAGACAAACAACATACTTAGGTACACTTGTGAACGAAAACTGTGACAATAGCCAAGAGATAAAATGTAGAATTGGAAAAGCCCGAGCTGCCTTCAATACAATGAATAACCTCTACAAAAATCACGAACTACATCTTGAAACCAAAGTACGCATGTTGAGGTGCTACATTTTCCCAATATTACTTTACGAAGTCGAGTCCTGGACACTAAATGATGCAACAACAAAAAAGCTTGAAGCTTTTGAGATGTGGCTATATCGACGTATCCTGCAAATATCTTGGAAAGATCGGGTTACAAACATCGAAGTCCTCCACAGGATGAAGAAAGAGAAGGAGATCATGGACACCATCAAAACCCGCAAGCTCCAATATCTAGGCCACATCATGCGAAACGAGGACAGATACGCCCTATTATAAGCCATCATTCAAGGCAAGATACACGGAAAACGAAGACCTGGACGGAGGAGAATTTCATGGTTTCAGAATCTCAGGCCGTGGTACGGGAAGACTTCGAATGAGCTCTTCAGAATAGCAACCAATAAAGTGAAAATACTCATGCTCATCGCAAACATCCGAAATCGGATATGCACATGAAGAAGAATGTAGGCGTAAACTATGTAAATAAATAAAGCCAAATTAGAATTAGATTTTCCATAATAAATTTGCTATGATATAGATTAGACTAGGCACTCTTGTGGATTAAGCATTGACTAATGAATACTAGTATTCATAAGTCAATGGAATTAAGCGGACGGTTAGAGAGAGATGTCGAGCAGAGGGATCAAACTGCAACGCGTGTTATGTAAAGACGGGCCGAGAGAAATGTGTTTTTCTTTGTCGCGGACGTGCACTGGTGCAAACTGGTTTTTGAGGAGTTATCTCGCGACCTCCCGCAGAGATTCTGGACAACGGCAAAGGCGCAGATTGAGCGGGGTCGGCCGGGTCGCTCGGTCTTACCCAACGTTTCACATTTCTCCAAAAATAACTAGAATTTAACACTGATAACTATTACCATATGAAACTCCTATTTTCATACTCATGCCGTTACACGCAAAATGTTGTTTTGATAAGAACAATTAAGTAAGTGGCAATTTTGATCATTTGCAAAACAGAAATAAACGTAGACAGACAAGACACGACTAGACAGACTAGATAGACTAGATGGACTAGACAAACAAAACAGACAAGACTAGACAAACTAGACGTTACTAGACAAGACAAGACTAGATTACACAGATTAGACAGACTAGACTAGACAGATTAGACATAAAAGACTAGACAGACAAGACTAGACATGTAAGACTAGACAGACAAGACTAGACAGACAAGACTAGACAGACAAGACTAGACAGACAAGACTAGACAGACAAGACTAGACAGACAAGACTAGACAGACAAAACTAGACAGACAAGACTAGACAGGCAAGACTAGACAGACAAGACTAGACAGACAAGACTAGACAGACAAGACTAGACAGACAAGACTAGACAGACAAGACTAGACAGACAAGACTAGACAGACAAGACTAGACAGACAAGACTAGACAGACAAGACTAGACAGACAAGACTAGACAGGCAAGACTAGACAGACAAGACTAGACAGACAAAACTTTTTCATTTTTAAAAGTGGTTCGGGGGAAGCTCTCATTAAACCCCCTATTCCACCTTGG